>JABUQX010024881.1:2500-17500 GCA_015478945.1 Trachelipus rathkii | reverse complement strand
GTATATGTATGTTTTGGTTTTTTTTTTCCCCCCCCCCTTGGGGGGAAGGGGGATTTTGGAAAGTTTTTTTGGGTTTGGGGGGGGTTTTAAATGAAAGCAAAAAATAACAAAAAAAGGGGTTACCAGGTTAAAGCAATAAAGTTGTCATAACATACCATAAAGCAAAAGGGGTATATATAATATATATATATATAATATATATATATATATATTATAAATATATATAGTATATATAATTATATATATATATATAGTATATATATATATATATATATATATATACCGTATATATATATATATATATATATATATATATAGTATATTATATAGTAAGTATATATAGTATATATATATATATATAATATATATTAATTATTATTATTTTTCTATTATTATTATTATTATTATGAGTTTTAATTTATTCAAAATTCTTAATATTTGGTTCAATAATCGTCAAAAATAATCGGCCGGAATTTGAAACGATGACGATGTGAAAAAAAATATGCCGATTTTTGCCGATGACGAGACGGTTAATCGTCCCATCACTAATATATATAATATATATATATATATATATATATATATATAATATTATAATATATATATATATATATATATATATATATATTTATATATATATATATATATATTATCACACACACGGTATATATAATGGTTGAAACCACTTACCCGCACAACATCCTTCAAGTCCAGGACATTCATGTGGGCACATGAGGCACCAGTCTTCATCATTCTCAACTCTCTGCATAAACAAATCTGGAATCCAAAGAGCAAGGAACAAATCTCTTGCCCTATCCTTCTCCTTTAATATATATATATATATATATATATATATATACATATATATATATTATCTATATTATATAATATATAAGTATATATTAATATATATATATATATTATATATATATATATACCGGTTATATAATATATATAATATATATATATATATATATATATTTATATATATATATATATATTTATATTATATTATATATATAATATATATATATATATATATATATAAATAGTATATATATAATAATAGATATTCACAGACTACTAATGCTCGTAGTTAATAGTTACAGATTAATATTATCCTTGAGGTAGTTAATATTTTAATTTTTTCTAAAAAATTATTACAAAGAAATCATAAAAAGGAAATTTATTCACATTTTATATATAATTTTAAAAACATAACGCACCACACCAGGTGTGTTTCGTAGTCAATGATCGACTTACTTCTTCAGGACTGAAAAATATTTTAAAATGATGAAATGACTTTAACTCCGATGGATTTCTGGCAACTTGGTGTTTCTATTTATCGATGACGCTATGTTCCCTTTTATTCATTTTTAAACTTTCTTTAGTATTTTGTTGAGTGTTGTAGACATTTTTAGATATTTATTTGTAATTTCGTCTATATTTATTTCGCCCCTTTGTATATTTAGATTGGTACTATTTTTTATTATGAAGGATTCAAAACTTCCTTTTGCCTGTATTTTGTATGGTTTGTATAATAGTAGGGGAATTTATTGAACCGACTCCACAACCCTGGTTTAACTAATGCCGAGGTTTGTTTGTCACGGTTTAGATCATCTTTATGTTGTTGAAATCTGATAGTAAAATTGTTAGTTTCTCCTATGTATTTGTTGTTGCAGATATTACAATTTATTCTGTAGATTCCTGAATCTTGGTTCTGACTAATATTATTAGGTTTCAATGCATTTTTCAATGTAGTACTATTAGTTTTTACAGTATTTATATGTTCCGGTATATATTCTTTGATGATACTTTTCGGTAAATTTGGTACTGGTAATACGTTTCAGTAGTTAACAATATTTGTATCTATTTTTAAATATTTGTTCTTTGCTTTTCTCAACGCTTTATTTATGTAATTTTCAGGATAGTTTAGTTTATGAAAGCTATTTTTTAATGTTTTTATTTCCAGATCTAAATTTTGTGGACTACACAATCTAAATGCTCTTAGGAATAAGTTACTCAATACGGCTGTTTTAGTTGATACGTCATGACATGAAAACCAGTGTATATAGGATGTATTAGCTGTTGGTTTACGATATATACTAAAGGACGGTGGTTCTTCGTTGTTCCAGGTGATGAGTACATCTAAGAAATTTATTTTATTATTTTCTGATTTTTCTATTGTGAATTTGATATCGTTGTGTATTTCATTAATAAAGTTTAAAACTGAGTCTGTATTAATATTCCTTGGTATCAGTGCAAAGACTAAGATTCAGGAATCTACAGAATAAATTGTAATATCTGCAACAACAAATACATAGGAGAAACTAACAATTTTACTATCAGATTTCAACAACATAAAGATGATCTAAACCGTGACAAACAAACCTCGGCATTAGTTAAACATCGGCAAAGTTCAGGCCACACCTTCAGTATAAATTCCCCTACTATTATACAAACCATACAAAATACAGGCAAAAGGAATTTATTGAAATCCTTCATAATAAAAAATAGTACCAATCTAAATATACAAAGGGGCGAAATAAATATAGACGAAATTACAAATAAATATCTAAAAATGTCTACAACACTCAACAAAATACTAAAGAAAGTTTAAAAATGAATAAAAGGGAACATAGCGTCATCGATAAATAGAAACACCAAGTTGCCAGAAATCCATCGGAGTTAAAGTCATTTCATCATTTAAAAATATTTTCAGTCCTGAAGAAGTATGTCGATCATTGACTACGAAGCTAGACTTAATTAGTGGTTAATGTTTTAAAAAAATTATAATATAAAAATGTGAATAAATTTCCTTATCAATGATTTTTCTTTGTAAATAAATTTTTTTAGAAAAATTTGAAATATAACTACCATCCAGGGATAGTATAAATCTGGTATATATTATTTATATATATATAATATAATATATATAATTATTATACTAAATATATATATATATATATATATCTATAATATATATTATATATATATATATATACTATCTATATCTATATCATGCAGTCTATTCAGATGGAAAATTTTAGGTGTGAGATGAATTGATAAAATGAGGAATGAGCTTGTTAGGGAGCTGTGTGGTATGAAAAAAGAAGTGAATGAGAGAATATTAAGATGGTTTGGTCAAATGGAAAGGATGGATGATAAGTCATTTGGTTAAGTGGATGTACTGAGTCGAGTTTGGTCAAATGGAAAGGATGGATGATAAGTCATTTGGTTAAGTGGATGTACTGAGTCGAGTTGTTGGGAATCGCCCAGCTGGGAGATCTAAGAAAAAGGATTGTCAAAATGAAAGGAATGTGCATTTGTTTCAAGTGAGAAGAATGGTGCATAAGTGATGACGGGGTTTAGTGTGGTGGCGTGGCCAGGGGATGAACCCCTTTGGCGAGATACCACGGTGGGGGGAATCTGTTGCGTTGTGAATCTTTAAGATTATTTTTTTTTGGGCCCCCACATAATCGCACTAAAGTATGGGGATTTCTTTTTGACTTGTCATTCTTTTACTTAACTTTTAGTTTCCAGTGTATGTAGCACACCCCACCCCAATCTGTGGATACACAACGAAGAGTGTGTAATATATATATATATTATATATTATATATATATTAATATATATATATATTATATAAATATATATATATATATATATATATATATATTATATATATATATATATATATATAAATATAATCTTTCTCCTATTCCCAGATTGGGGGTGAGGTGCACTGTATACACCGGAACAGAAAAGTAGAACATGACAAGTTGAAAAGAAAGCCCTCCCTCTTCTCTTCCCCTTTATACCCCCAGTGAGAACTCGTCGCAATCAGAAAATCCACCCTGAGGCTTCATGAGATCGCGACGGGCAAACACTGTGGTATCTAGTCAGTGTGGGGTTTATCCCCTGGGGAAAGCCCACAATCATACCCCCTCACAAAACCCAGCCATTCACTCCTGTTATGTACATTTCTTACCTTTGCCAAACTCGCATTCCTTTAATGACTCGATCCACTTTTTCTTTGGTCTCCTAGCACACTCACCACTATACATCTCTAACTAACCGACTATCATCCATCCTTTCCATATGACCAAACCATCTCAATGCACTCTCGATTACTCTCTCATTTACTCCCTTTCATCACACCACACAGCTCCCTAATGCGTTCATTCCTCATTTTATAAATTCAACTCACACCTATCATGCCTCTAAGGTTGTTCATCTGAACACTTTGTATCTTAGATCTATACCTCTTATTTCAGACCATAGTTTCACTAATATACATTAACACAGGTAATAACATGCCCTCATGCAAAACCCTAGCCCACTCAAGACTTAGTCCTTTCACATCTACCAGCTACCTTCCAACCATTCACAACTTTCCTACTACAATCTGCATCATCAGTTCCCTTTTCATCCAACATATATCCTAAATATTTAAACTCGGATACTTGCTCCAGTTGCTCACCATCCAACATGACTTCACACCTCGGATTCTCCTCACTCACTACCAAAATCTTACTCTTATCCACATTCACTTTCAAGCCCCTCATTTTACACACCATGCCAAACCCCTCTACCAATCCTCTAAAACTCTTAAGATTCACCACACACAAATCCAAATCATCTGCATATAATAAGCAGGGCACCCTCCACTTTCTACCATTCTCAATCATTCAAACACCACCTCTTAATTCATTTATAACCCAATCCATTTACAAATTAAATAACCAAGGAAATATAACACATCCCTGCCTCACTCCGCTATTAATATTAAATCAATCACTTTCGACTCTACTTATTCTTACATGCGCTTCACTATCGTCATTCATACTTTTGATTCCATTCAGAAGCCTTCCAACAGCACCATCTACCACTTGCCACAGACATATATATATGTCTTGGGGAAAAAAAGGTTGATTATGATGATATATATATATATATATATATATATATATATATATATATATATATATATATATATATATATATATATATATATATATATATATCCAAAAGAAAATTTTATTGGTTTTATATTTACAAATTTCAATTATATAAACTATGAATAGTAATTTGGAAACTTTTAATTCCTCTAATAAATCTTTTAAGTGATAAAAATTTATGAAATCTTTTTATAGGGTGAAGATATTTAAAGCATTGAAAATAAACTCTTAACTCAACTTATACTTATTTTCAGAATTTTGGGAAAATAATATACAAGAGATACGAATACTACACCATTTCTTAAAAAATATTTAAATGTATATATATGAAGGAATTCAAAATCATTTACATTATAAGTGTAATAGTTACACAATTTTTTTTATTCTGTTGTGTACTCGGTTAAAGAAGAGATACTAGTCTTAAGCTACTTGGTTTGGCTTAGACACATCATGAAAGTTAGGCAACAATGAAGAAAGTCGTTCAAGTGCTAAGAGGAGCTCAACTAGTAATAATCGATTTGAATGTGGTGTTGGGATTCAAGTTAGAACAAATGGCTATTAAAAAAAAAAAAAAAAAAAAAAAAAAGTTATCTCCAATAATTTTACCTTTCCAGTGTTTTTTCTGAGATCTAGGAAAGCATATACATCAGCATGCCATGGTTCTAAATAGATTGCAAATGCGCCTGGTCTTTTATTGCCTCCCTGATCAACATAACGAGCTGTGATTAAGATTATATATATATATATATATATATATAATATATATATATATATATATATATATATATATATATATATATATATATATATATATATATATATAATTTTTTTTAAAAGCAACCAATATTTATTTAATAGATGAAGTGGTTTTGTGTCGTGAATCTGAAGGAAGTTTGAGAGAAGTAAAGAAAAACAGATATATAAATTTTTTTAACCTGTATCATTGAATACACGAAGCATTGGAACCAAGCCACTAGAAGCTCCATTCATTCCTGAAACAAATGATCCTGAGGCTCTAATACAATGCATATTAATACCAATACCACCAGCTGATTTAGAAATGAGTGCACACTGCTTGAGAGAATCATATATTCCTTCTAAACTGTCTTCTTTCACAGTCAGTAAAAAACAGCTGTAAAAGAAATCACCATCATCATTTGATACAATGAGCAATTTTTCGGATCATTCTATCTTTTTAAAAGAATATTACCTTGAGAGTTGCGGTCGTCTTGTTGCAGCATTAAATAATGTAGGAGAAGCATGGGTGAACCATTTTTCAGATAATAAATTATAAGTTTCGATAGCAGCATCCATATCCTCTCCATGTATACCAACTGACACACGCATTAGCATATGCTGAGGTCGTTCAACAACTTTACCATTTATTCTCAAGAGATAGGATCTCTCTAAAGTCTACATATTAGAATTAAAATAGGACTTAGAAAAAAATAATATATGGCACTACAGAAATATTACATACAAATTAGCAATTCATTAACCATATGGATTAAATAATAAATTTATTTTTCTTACTATGATTATATTTTAATTAAAAATACATTTAAAACAACCAGAAAACTTTTCTGATTATTTTGAAACTACATTCTAATTTATAACATGAATATGAACTGCGAAACATTAACATTTCAAATAGAAAAAATAAAAGATTATCTCTGCAATATATAATATATATATAAATATATATATATATATATATATATATATATATATATATATATATATATATATATATATATATATATATATATATATATATATATATAAACTAGTAAATTCTTACATAATAAAATTAACTAGCAAACTACATGTTACCTCAGCAAAATAGTAAGGCTATTAAAGAAAATTTGTACACTAACCACTAAATGATTTTTTTGTTTCTTTATGGAGATTAGAAACAGCAATTCTTGCTGCCAGAGCTGCATAATCGGGATGCTTTGTTGTCATATATGCAGCAGTTTCAGCAGCAAGATTATCTAGTTCTACCGTTGTAACACCAGCATACAATCCATTTATAACCTTTTGGGTAATTGCTGGCTGTAAAGAAAAAATGTAAATAAATGAAAAGCAAACATTAACTAAAAAGAGCATGTCATCAAAATAGAAAATATACATTTAAACATTTACTTACTGGGTCAATAAAATCCATATTTAATCCATAGCATAGTTTTTGAATTCTGGAGGTAATTTTGTCAAACATCACAGGTTCTTTCCTTCCTCCTTGAAAATTGAAATAAAGAAGAATTTTTTTTTATAATTACCTATTAACTTACTAAATAAAATTTCAGTATTATGCTTTGTGGAACTTTAAATTAGCCTCAAGTACACATGTTTAAGTACTCATACTTGAAGTTTCAAAAATCAAAAATATTTGTACTTGAGCCTGATGTAAGAAAAAAATCAGGTACTTTTAAGTAAACGTTAAATTTTAAAAGTAAAAATCTTAAAAAATATCTTTACAAATTGTAGATCTGATTCTCATATCTTAAGATTTTTAATAAAAGTTCTTGAATTAGGATAAATCTTGCTTTATTAATATTTTCTGTTATTATTATTATTGAAATTATTATTATTCTGAATGCAGCTGATCCTCACTATTATATTACCATGCAAAACACCTAGTAAACTAATTATTACAGACAGGGCAATTGCTTGCTGTTCAAGGCAGATATTTAAAAAAAAAAACTTGAGAATGCACATAATTTCTCTCACTTGAATCTGGTCCTGTCATCAAATGAGATCTTACTTAGGAGTTACAGCTCACTACATAGATAACTGGTGTTTAAAGGGTGCTGTATTAACTTGAAAATGTTTATGTGGTGTGTCACACTGAACACACAATTATGGAGGAATATGAGAAAAGGTTACATAATTGATAATGCTACAAATATACCTACTTTTTCTCTACCAGGATTTTGAAATAACTACTGAAGAAGATGCAGACTCGGAAAATAATGATCTAAACAGGTTTTAAACAGATTTGAGTTGCTTGAAGCAGTAACCCAACATAATTCCTGATTTGCTCATACTTTGCAATAGTAAAAGATGGTCTCAAAGAAGCAGCACAATTGGGTATAACACTAGGAAAGTTTCAAAGTTGGTATCTTTTGTGCATATGTCAACAATAATTAAATACATTCTAGGAAAAAATAAAATCTGATTTTGCTATTTGCAGGAATTCGGAAGTTAAAATGAGGAATTCCAACTCTTGGAGCATATGGCCAACTTCATCAAGCTTAATTATACCACGTATTTAAAAACTAAAGAATCTACTTGAGAAGATGCCGTCAAATATAATAGTGCTCTTGTATCTGGACTAAAAAAATCCTTACAAAGCATTGTTATAGTGTGTTTAATGTGAAAAAAAAAAAAAAAAAAAATCAAGTGGCCAGCATAACAGATCCTACATTTAGGCTGAACTAGTACTCTGGAGGAAAAGGTAACCCCAAAGCCTTCCATATTATCAACAGCTCAACAGAATAGTTCACTTTCAAAGCTGCAAAAGCTTTTTATATCAAAATTGCATTATCAGAGGATATACTGGGGTCAAGTTCAGGAAACCCTTCACCAAAGAGGAAGAAATTATTCAGCTTTATAGATTTCTCAACTAGCCAGATGCAAACCAAATGCAGGAGCACATTAACATTGAAATACAGAAATATGTCAATCTCATATATATATATATATATATATATATATATAAATATATATATATATATATATATATATTATATATATAATATTATATATATATATATACTAATATATATATATATATATTATATATATATATATATATATATATATATTGGCATAAAAAAAAGAGAGCTGCAAGTATGTTTTTTTTTAGTTTTAGCAGTTATTTTCAAAAAATTTACATTTTTAAGTTATTAATATGCAATAATAACTATATTGTTTCATTAGTAGTGAGCCTAGTTACATTGTATTAAAGATTGCACTGATAACTATACCTTTTAAATACTTGAAATGAGAAAAAAAAATGTAATTTTTAAATTTTACTACAAATGAAAATGTATTTTAAATGGTGTGGACTAGAAAATAATAACTATTTTAATATCTATTTATCGTTACAAGTCGATTTCAATCTTTTGACCAAGCAAGAACAAAAGTAGAGAAAATTCTTTCAATTGATCTAGAACTCGTTCGGCATGAATGTAAGGATGCCAAAAACTAGCAAAACCCATCCGGTAACTTTTTTATCAGAGCATTTTTTTCAAATTAATATTCATAATGTAACACCATTTACCTGGGCTTAACTTTGATACCAGTGATACTTCGAATATATGGGCTTGGAATACAGTTTTATCTTTTAACCTTAAGTCATTAGTCCACCAAGGTATTCAGGATAATTTCCTAAATAAATTAAATTTAGTGATTTCAGTCAATTGGCCTAAATACTACAATTACCGATTAATTTTAGAATGTTTAGTTCTAGTGACGATGAAAATCAAGTTGGTAACAGACTCACAGTCTACAGTTTAACTTGTGGGCTGTAACTGACTGCAAGTTTGAGATTTAAATACTCCTCTTACTCATTATGCAGCTATCAGACCTACCATGCATAGACTATGAAACCAATCACCTAGTTTTAGTTACAAAAAGTTTAAAAATCAGGGCAAAATGGGTAAAATCTTATGGGGCTTAATTATATATATATATATATCATATATATATTATTATATAATATATATATATAATATATGTATATATATATATATAATAATTATGTATATATATATATTATATATATATATATATTAAACAAAAATTGAATTTCTAGCCTGCAATAACTTTTTTTTTATAGTCACTATATACATACACAGTATTTTATTTTTGTTTCAAAATCTTCCCATTTTACCTGGGTTTTTACCATAAAAAAAAAAAAAAAAACCCAGCCCTAGTGGGTAGATGATCAGCTCCTTGTGGAGGTATCCAGAGCAACCCTGCAAGTTCTAAAGTTACAGCTACTGAGCCTATAGGGAGGCTAACTTGCTACTCTCGGTCTTCAGCATTATGGTTGATGACAATGATTAAAGTAATATTCAATTTAAATAGGCCTATATTTGTATATATGCATATTTTGATCGTTCTTCAGCAGTGAGAATAAGAATGTCTGTTAACAAAATATGTTTAGTTTAAGAATTTTATACCTATTGATTAATTTATTTGTCAAATAATATGAAATATTAAAAAATTTTAATTATTAATAATTTTCTCCCCTCACAACTAGAAATTTTAAAAACAAAAAATCCCAATAAAACTCAAAAAAGCCAAACTGGCAACATTATAAAAAGTGGATGCACAAGTTCTCTGATTTGTAATAAAGGTGTTCTATTTTCTTAACTCTTAGCTTTTTGTTTGTGACATTGGTTTCTGTTTCTTGCTTGCTCAAAAGAGCTTTACCATTTACCATATGGACCACCTATTGAAAGGCCACCACAACTTTTGGTTGTGTGAAAGCACAACTAACAGGTTTGTTCAATAAAATACCTTCTCTGTTTCTAGTCACCATTTCCGTTTAAAGATCTCTTCCATCATGTACTTTGTTTAATATCTCATTTTTTAAAGCTTGTGGTCCATTACCCCATAAATAACACAACAAAAAATAAAAGCAACACCAACATGATAGAAAATAAAAAAAAGTGTAAACTCACCCTATTATATACAATTAAAATTAATAAAAATCAAATAAATAATTAATTATAATTTTTCATTTATGACGTGTTATATATATATATAAAAAAAAAAAAAAAAAAAAAAAAAAAAAAAAAAAAAAAAAAAAAAAAAAAAAAAAAAAATTAAATTTCAAATATAAAATATATAAAATTATGTATTTGCATATGTATATATGTATTTCATATCAAGTCCAAGGTTATTTCTACAAAAGTTTTTTATTGAGAGAGAGAGAGGAGAGAGAGAGAGAGAGATGAGAGAGATGAGAGAGTGAGGAGAGAGAGAGAGAGAGAGAGAAGAGAGACGAGAGGAGAGAGAGAGAGAGAGAGAGAGAGAGAGCAGAGAGAGAGGAGAGATGAGAAGAGAGGAGAAGAGGGAGAGAGAGAGAGAGGAGAGAAGAGAGAGAGAGAGAGAGAGAGGAGAGAGAGATTTTAGAGTTGCTGCATTTTGCACTTTTCAAAATCCAAATCCAATATAAAAATTACACCCAAATTTCAATTTTCTAATTAAATCTACAAAACCAAAACCTAACTTTCCCTTAAGCTAAACCAAAACTCATATATATATATATATATATATATATATATATATATATATATATATATATATATATATATATATATATATATTATATATATAATATATATATATATCTACTCGGAGCCATTGGTAAAGCACTGAAAAGTCACAAGGTTTAGGTTTCATTCCCCATCCAGATCCTTAGGTAACAATTACCAAGATAACTTCACCCCATGAATAAAGCTATGCATATGATGTATGAAACTTTGATAATATATTATATATATATATATATATATATATATATATATATATATATATATATTATTATATATATATATATACTATATATATATATATATATATATATATATTTATATAAATATTATATTATATAATATATATATTATATATTTTTTCCGGTTCCGGTTCCGAGCCGGAATTTTGAAAAATTCCGGACGGAACCGGAATTACTAATTTACTTTTGAGAAAAATTTGCTGGAAGAGATTTATTTTATATAACCCATAGCTCATCTTTTAAGTAAAAAAAACTTTTCACCAGTATAGGGCGATATTTTTAAACGCTTTTCCTCAAATATATTTCCTGTTTAAAATGAAATAATTTCTCTGAATATATGAGGGAGATGGAAAGGAGAGTAATTTTTGCGGCTTAGTACTGCTATGTTTGGAATTTAGCTTTGGTCACTTTCCAACATTAAGTAATTCTTTTCCCAGATTTGAAATTGATTTCTCTGGTAAAAAAAATTTCAATTTCTTTAAGAATTTCACCTTTTTTAGAGCCAATGATTTTTCCTTTTTACACTAATTGACTCACTGTCACTTTCTCAAACTTATAAAAACTAAGTAACTTTGCAGTAATTTCCTCTCTTAATGCTCCTGATGATTTTGAGGTACTTGGCAAATCTAAGTTTATTTTAGATGATGCTCGTTTCTGAAAATGGATGGATGACTCATCGCCTGAACCTTCTTCTGTACTGCTACTACTATTATCACTTTCTACCTTCAATTCTTTGCATATTTCTTCAAGCATCCATTTTCTACTCAATTCTCTTATTTCATTAGAAATAAAGTCAATTTGTATCTTGGGTCTACTACAGTACTTAAAACAATAATCTTGTTTTGGTATATGTCTATTGATCCTTTCTCTTCCTTCTTTTGATAAATCTAAATTTTAATGCCTTGTTGAGCTCTTTTCTTAAAGACTAACTTAGTTGTCATCCTCAGAGTTTAAGAAATATGTTGGAAAGCTCGAATATAGAGAATAATTGATGATATAATTGATTTTGCCATACATAAAGTTTCCGTAACCATGAGAAATGGTTGCAAAACTTAAATTTTTTTTCAAGTATTTGCCATTTATTAGCAGTCAAAGCTTGAATGTTTGATTGTTCTACAATATAAATTTGCAGAGGTCTTTTCAAACATTCAATTCTTTCTAGAATCAAATATGTGCTATTCCTCCTGGTATTAACATCTTAAATTGGCATAAGTTTGTTTGCAAGATGTGGATTCCAAGTCCTCTCTGTATTTTAAGTCAATACAGTTTAAAAATGGAATTGATTGAAATGGTTTGTAAAAATATTCCTACATTTCTTTATTAAATCATAGTGCTCTTTGAGAAGAAAAATAAGGCATTCTTTAATAACAAATTTGAATTTTATGAATAAAACAAAAAAAACTTGTGTATCCTGCTAAATCAGTTCCAAGTTTCTTATTATATGCTCTATCTCGAAGGATCAAATGGATTTTGTTAGGAGGAATTTCCCAATTATTCATCATAATTTTAAAACTCATTAGTGATTTTTAATTCCAGAATGAAGAACCTGGGAAATACTTCAATGGAGTAAACAGTCCATTTTTTTAAACTCCCTGGTAAGCCAGAGTGCAGTTAAAGAAATAAATGACTCGTTTGAATTATTTAGCTATCTGTAGTAAATGACATCTGATCAGTCTTAGATAACCTTGAATACTACTGATCATAATTTCCTGTATGAAGTTGGTAACATCTGTACAAAATATTTTCTACTAGGAATAAGATATATTTGGTTGAGAAATGGGCAATAGTTCTATGGAATCCCTTCTCTTCTTTTACTGAATAGTAGTTACTCATTTTGCGGAATAAAAAATTTTTCCATTATTTTGTGATTTGGGGTCATGATATGCCAAATCTTTTTTGGGGAGACTCTCCTCAAAACTCAACGAACTCACGGCTTGGATGTATTGCTCTTTTGTGGTTTCCCCTGTTCTAGAAAATACAAGACTCTCCCTTTTACTATTAAAATTTTTGGACTTCCAGATTTCTCTTCAATTGTGATTTTCCATGTTCATGAAGTGGCGTTGTACTAAATATAAGATTTTATATTGAAAATTATATAAAATTTTTTTTTTTTTTTTTACATTTCTTTATAGTTAAAGGAAAGTTTATAAGAAATTCCGGTTCCGGCTGGATTTTTTTTTGTGATTCCAGCCAGAACTGAAAATTTCAGTTCCGGTACACCCCTAATATATATATATATATATATTAGGGATGGGCCGGATAGTGAATTAGCCGGATATCCGGCTGGAAGTTAACCGGATATCGGATAGTGAATTAGCCGGATACCGGATATCCGGCAGTCTGTTATATAGCGTCGGGCGGGATGACTAAATAATAAAAAAAAAATTCTCATCGTGGTAGTACTACAAGTTTTATTTAGATTATCTTTAATTCTAGAGAGTTTTTATATTTTTAAAAAATATAATAAATTAGTGTATAAAATGTCCTTAAATAGAATTTCACATTTGAAAAATGCGAGTTTTTTTTAACTTTGTTTTAAAGGAAAAGTTATGGACAGATTTTAATTATGTATTTTTTCAGTGTATACAGTTGAGTATGTTAGCTTTAAACTGGCAAACTAAATTTTTGTTCCAAACAGTGCATAGTGGTTAAATCGCTGGCCTAACTTGGCCTGATTCATCTTCCCCCCCCCCCCATAAAAATTGATGATGGGGTGAATTGGGCCACCATTGTTAGAACATTAATTTGTTAAGTATTTATTTTATTGAATTTTTATTATGTATATAGCTAATTTAAATATAATAAACAGTTACTTATATTAGGTAAAAATTAAAATAAAAAATGAAATTTATATGGAAAATATGAATTCAAAAAAAGTGTCAAAATTTGTTCCACGAATGGGGTGAATTGGGCCACCACATTTTTTATTCCTATTTTATTTATCATTATTGAAATTTTAATTACTTATTACTAATTTTAATATAATAAACAATTTCTATATTAAGTAAAAATTAAAATATAAAATTGAATTTATACATAAAAGAGGAATTTAAAAAGATGTCCCAATTCACCCCACAATGGTGGTCCGATTCACCCCTTCAACTGGTCTAATGATCTTTATTTAAACTTTAATAAAACTATGATTATTAGAAGTACATTATTATTTTTTTGTGTTCTTATTACTATAAGGCCTTGATTTTCAGAAAAAAAAAATCCAAAAAGTATATTAGGGAAAAGGGGAGACGAAGTTATACTTAAAGTGGCCAACGTCACCCCGCGACGCTTATACCGGGTATATATTACATATATATATATATATATATATTTATAATATATATATATATATATATATATAATTTATATATATATATATATATTATATAATATATATATATGGCCAGTCTCCAGATTAGGTGCCCCTTGTATCTAAAAAAAAAAACACTATATCTACATAAAAACTTAATATATTTTGAAATAAGAGTACATTGTAATGATAAAAGAACTAAAAA
>JABUQX010024880.1:0-41792 GCA_015478945.1 Trachelipus rathkii | reverse complement strand
CACATTTACTACTTACCGTGGTTCAATCGGTAGAGGTTACGGGTTCGATTCCTAGTCCGGATTCTAGGTAGAAATTACCTAGAAAAGTTTCCCTCCTAGAATAGGGCTATGCCCCTGAGGTGTGAACTTTAAAAAAAAAAATCTATGAGACACCTCCTACTCAAGGTAAAATGTAAGGCGAATCTCTAGCCGATATACCCATATACATAAAGGATAAAAGAATGTATTTCAAAGGAGGGTTAGGAAGAATATTTAACATTTTATCTATAAAATTTGTTAAAGAATAAGAATATCGACAAAGATTTTGGTATGAGAGTTAGATGGAGAAATGATGAATGGTGAATAAAGATAGTATAAAACACTTTCCTGTTGAATTATATCATAATAGGAGAGCAATTAAAAGTCTAAAAATTTTCATTATTAAATTAATTGCAAAAGAAATAGATAACGTTTTCGAAAAACGTTTTTAATATAAATAACGAAACACATTTCTTCAGAGTCTTTATTGTATTTCCAAAGGAATAAAAATTGAATACTAAAGTAGAGAAAGTAACATTAAATAACTTTTTTTAATGATATTGAAACCCTTTCAAAAATTTCTTTTTTTTTTTTTTTTTTTTTTTTTAAATCCCAAAATTGGTCTCATTAAAAGACCGAAGAATAACATTGAAGCTGAACAAGTCCAATGTCAATGGTCACACACCCAATTCTTCTTTACTAACGGACTTTGCAAATTACTAAGCGTGTGTATGTATGTATGTTTTGTGTGTATGAGTGCATTGGTGTGTATGCGTAAGTCTTATTATGAATTAAAAACTAAACGAGAAAGAATACACGATTCACCGCTATGATTGTTTTTCGAATTGCATGCAAAACTAAGAAAATTTTATGAAATTAAAATTCATCATGTGCAAGCTGAAACCACACGCACACACACCACACCTTACACACACAACCCCCCCAAAAAACATTTATATTAAATATATAATATATATATTATATAAATATATATATATATATATATATATATATTATAATGTATAATATATATATTTATATATATATATATATATATATATATATATATATAATTATATATATTGAAAATGCCTTATAAACTTAAAAGAATATCAGCAAATAAGGTAGAAAGGAATATTCTTCAGGTTTGTAATAATTTTACAAGAAACAAAGCTTTCGACCATTCTTGGTCCCCTTTCAGATGTAGTATATGAGAGACTAAATAATGTATAACAAAATAAAATTAAAATTAAAGTAATATAACTTAAAATAATATTTTCGGGTTTTAATTTTAAAATGGTGAGAAATTCAGATTATATAATAAAGTAGTATTTTTTGTAAGTTAAAAATTATTAGTGTTGTTAATGCAATAGGATTCTGTAACTTCTGAGATGTAGGTTTTCTATACCAATGATGGGTGTCATATATTTGATGTTAACGGTATGGTTATGGGTAGATCAATGAATGGCAAGGGCAGAGTTAGGATTATCTTGTTGATCATATTTAATGTTGGTATGGCGGCGTGAAAATCATTGTTTCACTAATATTATGTGAGAAGTACCAGTATAAGACAGGAATTTTATATAATGGCATTGTGAGTTGTGTAATGTTGTGTGTGCGGGTTTAGAATCTTTTTTGAAAGGGAGAATGCTAGAAGAAGAGATATGTATGGACTTAGGTAAAATTTTTTATTAATTTCATGAGTGTAAGGAGGAAAGGGGAGAAAGGAGTTGTATGTTTTATTTTGTGTGTTAAGTTTGGTATAGAAAGTGTTTTTGCTGCTCTGCGTAAGGCTGTATTAATAATGTACTGGGGTAATGATAGTTTTAGGAAAATGGAAGAAATGAAATTAATTTCTGTTTGTGAACAGGAGGCAGAACAAATTCTGAGAGCACGAAGGTAGAGGGAAGATAAGGTGCCGATTTTGGTGTTGAGGGGGTGAAAAGAAAACCAATGTGTATAGTTAGGATTGGCTGTGGGTTTTCTGTAGAAAGAGAATTGTAAATTATTAGAGGGGGTCCAAATCATGAGGGTGTCAAGAAAGGGAAGGGTGTTATTATTTGATAGTCCAATGGTGAATTTAATGTTGGGGGGAATATGATTAATGTGGTTGAGAATATCGTTAGGGTTGATGTCATGAGGTAAAGCGGCAAAAACATCATCCACGTCATCCATTATCAGCCTAAGAGCATTCACGACCGTGACGGACCCTCAACCATACAGCCACTCACAAAACCCAGCCATCACTCCTATTTTGCACCTTTTTCTCGCGCCTATTGCCAAACTCACATTTCTTTTCCTCCAGGCATTCCTTTACTGACTCAATACACTTTTTCTTCGCCGTCTCCCAGCCGCGGTCGATCCGGACACACGTCACCACTATATCCGCATTAACAACCACTATCATCCATCCTTTCCACATGAACCAACCCCTGCTCAACGTACTCTCATTTGATTCTCTAGTTTCCCCTTATTATCACCTTTCTACACCTAACATTGCCCCCGAATTTATATATTATAATATATATATATATATATAATATATTATAAATATATAATATTAAATATTATATATATTTATATAGATATATATATATTATATATATATAATATTATATATATATATTATATTATATATATATATATATTATATATACTATATTATATATATATATATATAATAATATATATATATATTATACTATATATATACTATATATATATATATATAATATATATATATATAATATATATAATATTATATTACAGGCATGTCCCATGAATGAAACACGGAACTACTTCGATAAACTGGTTCATGATGGAAATAGGAATATACTGTACACATGTGATGTTCGTTAACGTTTTTTACCGGAGATACAACTCACACCAGCTAACTGACATAAGTTAAATATTGGCGACCACACAAAAAGAACGCGAGATATTGGAGGTGGTGTGTGGACAAACGCTCAACCAGCAAATGTACACGGTAATGAGTCCAAGACGATACCTAATAACGGGGTTTAGTTTACCAATATGCAGAGTGTGTTGTTTCACGCTCAACAAGTCTTAATATTGTTCTGCTCTAATCATTTTGTGTTCAAATTTATTACACATGTTTTTCGATGGTTCCCACTACGTATTCCAACCAGAGTAGGCTGATATTGAGGTACATGTATGGATTTATTGAATTGCCTTTGCGAGAATGTGTGAGGCGTGGGAGTTCATATGCCTTTGCGGTATCCAACCGAGGACAGGGTTCTCCACGGGGTTTTCTCTGGTTTGTTTTTGTGACGATAGATCGAGGTGATTGTGATTACGCACTGTAGTGTATAATATATCTTGGTTACTTTATCGTGACATTACTGATTGTTTACATTGGTGGGTGGGATAAAGATTTATGGTGTAATATTTCGCTCAGCTCGGCTCTCATTGTATGCCTCCGTTAACGCTTGACATTCCCTCCTGGTATTTTGACGCAAAACTCTGATGGTCGATGTGTAAGTTATCAGGGAAAGGCTTTGTCATGGTGTCGAATGTACTCACCCCACGTATTCTTACGAGAGCTACAAGGTTATAGATATCATACTGTGGCTGCCTCTCGGGTTTAGCTTTATTAATGTAAAAATACCGCATATATAGAATAATATATACTCTCGCCTTTACTTGCGCCGATATGCAATTTATTAATCTCTCGATGCCCCACGTTTACATAAGAAGACTTCGGCTCGTGAGCTATAAGTTATAATCTTGTTGAATTTTATGGTTCATTTGTGTCACTATGTTATTAGACCGATACAAAGCATTGCTGGTAGTTATGTGTGGAGTGCTATGTTTTAGACTGGATCCTCATCGTTTTATGGAGACTGAAGCCACAAGAGAAGTCTGAAACCTAGATGATAACATACTCTCTAAACGAAGGTATATGATTATTTGATTTCTTGGTTATAATGGTACTGCAGTAGACTATGGCATGATAAAATTAAAGTTTAAGGATATGGTTAAGAAGAAATATGATTTGGTGATTAAATATTTTAGTTTTCTCACCCTTTCGGGCCAGATTCAGGTAGAGACCCCGTTTTATCACTCTGAGTATGAACGAAATTATTTGTTAGTTACTATTTACTTAAGGATTGTGTTAGCTTGTGTGTGTGGAAGCTCTATCGCTATAATTAATCTCGTCTCACACAGCTCTTTTCTATCTACCGCTATTCTGAATTGACTGCTTAAAAGTACTTACTTGTTCATAGTTTATTGCACTCTGCATCGATTGGGTTTCTTGCACATGTCCTATCCTTTCTTCAGTTGCGTGGTGAGGAAATGCTATGTTAAGCTTATTAATGTGAACAACACACATGTGTATCGCATTCTTTACAGACTAACATGTCGGTTTTACAGATTGAATATGGCGTTGCTGCACAGTTCACTATTGCCCGCATCAGCTATTTCGCAACGTGTTGGTTAATATTATATATCAAAGCACCTTATCCTTTCGATGGATAGGGGCGGTAGTGACATATTGTGCACTGATTGTTTTTGGCTCTGTGTCTCACTGGTTTTGATTGTGCGGTCCTCACACCGTTTGAATCTCTCATACTCTCGGCACTGAGGGCGCATCAAGGTTCGTATATTTACTAGCCCCTTACTTCTCGAGGTCATTGCATCGTTTTCAGGGTAGCGTGTTCCATGATCGATACGATGAATCGGCTCGAGTCATCTGCCAGATACATAACAGCAGATGGATTCCGTCAGGACAATAAAAAAAACCTTTTTTTAAGGAAGTTGCCATTGCGTGTTCGTGCTCATTTCTCAACAGTTCTTGGCTTTAGCGCACGTTGAACACCTTATTAAAACCTAATATCTGTATTTGGACTATGAATTTTGTGACAAGACTAGAGGAAATAAAGATAATTGTTCTACTCCATGTTTGTGACTTTAATTGAGGGAAATAGTGTGTGGTCGCGATTCCGGATATGCCCTACTCCTTCCTTTCATCGGTTATTGTGTTTTCTATCATCATCAACTCCGATGATACGGACCTCCGTTTACCAAGGCACGGCATGTATTAGGGGCGATATGTTAGTTTTTATCTTGTCTGATCTTTATTATTCCAGTCTCTCAAGCTCGGATACACAGCGGGTAATGATACATCTTAGGGTCACCATTTCTCACGTTTTTACACACCCCTCTCTACTCTCTCTCCGCCCTCCTTACTCTCCTCTCTTCTCTCTCGCTCTCTGCTCGCTTCTCTTCTTTTCACGACGCTCGAGTCTTCTCGTCTCTTCTCTCTCTCATCTTTCTCCTCTACGCTCTCCTTTCCCTCTCTCTCTGTTGTCACTGTCTTCTCATATTTATATCTCTCTCCTTATAACTCGTATATATATATTATATAATATTATATATATAAATGGGCTGTACAATATACTATATCAATATCCTAGCTATTAGTCCTGCCAGTAAAGGTAGGTCAAATAGGTTCAATAATATATAAATTAAAGTTTATTATTAATTCGATATTTTAATCGCTAATAATATATATACTATATATATATATATATTAGAAATGGTTATATAGTTATTAATTAATTTACGTTATACATAAAATCATCTTTTTTCAATGTTATTATTATAGATAGTTGGTATTATAATTTATTCTCGATATGATAATAAGGGGGGCTGGTAGTTTATCATTAAAAGTTTATAGGATTGAAATGATCATAAAGTCCTAAAATATTACTATTATATACTCTTTTATTCATTCTTTCTTATACTCTATTTATGATTAATATGGGATATTATATAGGTATAGGTTATATAGGTATGGTATTATTGACATATATATCATTTATATTTATATTGATATAAAAATTGTACTTATTTATATTTTTCAAAATAATTAGTTTAAGGTATAAAGATTAAATATACATAGTTAATATAATATTATGGTTATATAGTATAGAGATAATTGCTTGGATATAAATAGTATATAATTATAGGTTACGGTTTATTATATAGATGTGTTAGTTATATATAAGTTAGATTTATTCGTTGTGGCATTACACTTTTTCCGGATTACGGGATATTGAAGGCGGGTGTGGAACTTTGTTAATGTTAACAGGTATTTGGTATACGTACCTCGGACCTTCTCTCTCACACGTGCGCCCTCGATCTCGCGCTCATCAGACCTGTCCTTCCACCTGCCATCCTCGTTAGGTACATTCCTTCGCGAACCTACCCTTCTTCTCCAGTTTGTCCCTTACCTCCTTCCTCTAGTCATTCCTCCCTTTAATAGTCTTCCAATTCACTGCCTCCAGTCTTCTGGTTACTCTCCCCTTATCCGCCTTCTTATTCTCCTGTCCGACATCCGCCTACCCAAACTCATGCATTCTCGGATATACCACTCTCTGGGCTACTGATTCTCACACAAGGATCCCATTAGCCAATTCGCTTTAATATTCCTCTATACTCACGAGTATTCTTTCCCTACACCCATTCTCGCTACCTCAATCGAATCATTGCATCTTCATCGTCAACCTCGAGCATTCTACTCCTCTCGGCCCTTTAATACTCACCACTCATCAAACACTCGTTTCAGACCCGCGCTTCATCGTTCAATGATCAGTCCACCTGACCGGAAATTAACATATTGACTTCTCAAAAACTTCTATCCTTCACCTTGGCATATCGCATACCCCACCGGTTTCACACCTACAGGGATATAATACAACTACCGTTAGAGGTACCACAAATTTATTCTTATTCTAAAACTATTGTGGTTCGAATAGATCATGACTTTCGTATCGTAAAAAGGTTCCCCTCTGCGCTTAACGGATCAATTATCTTTTTTTCTCTCTCTCAGTCCTCTCTCCTACTCTATGGTTCTATCTCCTCCTTGCGATCGACCATACCCCGCTGCATACCCTCTCTAATCCATCACCTCAAATAATTTTCATAGAATATGACTATCTAGCTTCTATTTCCCGCATAGTAAAACTCACAACTCCGCCACCTAAGCCTTCGCACCATTAACTGAAAACACCCCTTGCGCCCTCTCCATCTGGCAGCTCCTCCTCTTACACAAAAGCCGAACTAGACACTTTACTCGAGCCAGCAGTATTATTTAGCCTCCTAGTGCCTCAAACATCGCGATATTATCTCTCCATAATGCTCAACTCACCCGATATACTCACTCATACCCTGTAGGCACGCACTGCTGTTCTGCCCTGTGCTTTCAAAGCTTGTGGGGCCTCTCTTCCGGTTAAACATGCAGTATTCAACGAGCTAATTGAACAAGGGCTACTAGCATGCTTCCACTATTCACCAAGTCATCTCTCCTTCTCCCCTATCTCTCCATAATTTCCAACCACGCCCACAATCAGCCTCTCACGATGTCACAGATTCGTCCCTCTGGCTCAGAGACTTTCTCGTTCGAACTACATATCTCTCAAAGACCGCTCCTGTCCCGTACTCGATGTTTTACAGGGACCAACATGCCACATCAAGTCTTCCTGTGCATCTTCCTCTTCTCCTCATACCCTGTCCTCCATACTTCCACCGTTCCTACATCGTATAATCTCTGTACAAAAGGCAAACCTAACATACCTCTGACGTTAATTGAATTTAATAATCTCAAGATCATTAATAACATCCTGAAAATTCTACCTCCTATAATTAACTTATTACAAAGTAGTTAAGTAGAGAAATACTATAATATATAGGTCATATTCAATACCTCGAATTGCACCTCACTTTATTTATCTTAAATTAGCATAATCTAGCTACAACAGCGTTAAAGTTCGTTAATATCATCTTAACATACTTTACTTTGTTTGTCCTTACCCTATTATGTTAATATATATATTATCATGAGGTCTTTTAAGCCAAGAATTAACAATAAATGCTTTCTCGGGTCGAGTACCTTTAAATTTCTTTCAAAGAAAATTAAATTGAAACATTTTCTCTGAATGGAAACAAAACCATGTAAAAAAGGGGCGAAAAAGTATTTAAATCATTTTAATATTACGAGAGGTACTCTCTCTCTTCTCCTCTCTTCTCTCTCTCTCTCTTCTCTCTCTCTCTCTCTCTCTCTCTCTCTCTCTCTCTCTCTCTCCTTATTTCAACATATGCCCTCTAAATTGTATTTCCATTTTTTTCTCTTTTCTCTTTCATACTATGAGGTTATTTTATCCTACGATTCTGGCAATAATTATGTAGTAAAAATGATGATAGGAAGCTATTTTTTATCCCAACGATTAACTCGGTAAAGGTTAATGGGGATGATAACATCATATCTATCTCCAATTCATCCGAGAGACTCGAAAATGAACCGAAATCTATTATTGTGATTTGTTGCTTGCAATTCGAATTCCTGAAGAGCTTTTCGTGTCAACTTGTTTTTTGTTAGTATTCTCTTCTCGTCTTTCGAGTGTGTTTACATGTTTGTGAATATTGGAAAGTGCAATGATGTGTTTAAGTAGGTAAGAGGAAGGATGAAATAATAGGTAATTGATTGTAAATTCGTGTTTACGAGTACTTGTTACAGGTACTTGAAAGAAGTTTGATTTAAAAAAAGAAACAACGTACATAAGAATCCCCCTTTTTCTTACTCATTTATAAATCTATAAAAAAAATAATGCACATTTATTTCTTTTGTGAACAAATCTATCGTCCACCCCATCTGGGAGGAAGGATAAACTTCCAAACAAATGGCCTGAAATACCATTACCTAATTGGATTGAATGAATGTATTTTAAAGGAGTGTTGGGAAATTAGAAAGGGAAGAATTACCCAAATTCCGATAAAATTATATTTAAAGTAGAACCAGCTATTTAAAGACATGCATCTGGGAGTTTGATGGGATAGATTGGCGCAAAATTCCAGAGTACGGTATCAATCCCATTACTATTCTGAACGGAAACCTTTTGGGGACACACTATATGAATAAATTAAGAATTCCACTAACCAATCGCTCCGTGGTTAATTGTTGATGTAAGAGATATCTATATAACACTCTGGTGTCTACACAACCTTTCTTCACACCACAGCAACTCAATTTTACTATACTGTATACGGATCCTCATTTTGACTCATATCTTATACATACAAACACCTTATAAAGAACTAAACGACCAAGTAAAGTAATGTACACATAAACAAATAGAAAAATACTTTATTCCGAAACTCCTGACCTGAGTGCTTTTAAATCAATGGAATATAACTAAGTGCAATAATAAATCAATCACAGACATGGAGTCATCCTAACTACAAGTATACAATGAGAGGCGAGCAAAGGATAAACAAACACTAACACCTCTAAGCAAGACAGCTAAGCGCATGCGTATTATGACTAATAAGATCGCGTGTGTGAACAAATCTCTATCTATACCGACTTGATGGCACTCAAAGCGCGACGGCGTCTCTAGACATTTCTGGACTATTACTTCCTTAACTATTCACTACTAGACGAATTTGACATCTGTTCCTCTCTATCCCAAAGCGATAATGTTTGAATAATAATCTACACTCCATATATATATAACTCAGACATCACTTAGAATAACTCTCGAGCTGTACACAATTCGCAATTAAGCATGAAAGCTTGCGAGCTAGGTGGAGTAGTGTCCTCTACTGCGACGAGACCTAGTATATCTCTGTATCTGCTGTTGAATCTATGTTTACTTTTCGAAGAATCCCTCTGTTTACACACTCCTGCCAAAGTCTCTCTACCAATCCTCTCAAACTCTCAAGACGAGTGTGGTGGAGGTGGTACTGGCGTTACCGTTATTTTATATATAAGCGTGTTTTGTTAGAGTGTATGTTTGGTTTTTGTGTGAGTCTATTATATCTTGATAGAAGAATTATATTGAGGATATATGTACGATTTATATTGGAAATAGTAGGAATAGAAGATACTCTGAATACCATTTAGCTATTATATGAATTGGTTTCCTTATATGTTTAATGAATGGATTTTAAATAAAAGATTTAAATATATATTAACTAAATTATTTTTTAAGTTTTAATCTGAAAAAATCAGGCGGTTACTAAATATATATATATATTTATATATTTATATATAAATATAACTATAATATATATATATATTTATATAAATATATATTATATATTATAATATTATAAATATTATATATATTAATTAATAATATATTAATATATATATAATAATATATTTAATTATTAATAATCAAATATTATAAGTAATGTATGTTAATGGAAATATATGCCCCCAAGGTCAATGGTGTATTTAGGTTTAGGATTAATTAGCGAGTGAGACAGTGAAAAGTATGTGTGATAATATTTAAGTTCTTCTCAATTGGCTATTCAATGTTATATGGGATGGTTATTAAAGAATCGATATATGAAGTAGTGGTGATTGGTCAATGGTAAATCAGGTGTTAGTTTAATGATGTGTAGAAATGTAGAGCAGGAGTTGATAGGTGGATGCCTCTATTAACCTATATATTATATGCGGTTAATATGATTAATGGTTTCTGCTTTGGCGAATCTATAGATGGAAGTTTGAGAGTGAATTAGATTAAGAGTAGATTTTAAGGCCTTAAGGTATGTAAAAGGAGGATGTATTTGAAAGTAAACGTAATTATAAGAGTAAGGTAATTATGGTTGTACGGCAGTTGAGGACAGTCCCTTAAACTCAAGTAGGTGAAGTTATGTCTAGATGATGAGCAGCTTATTGAGAGCAAGTGTCTTGATTTAATTATATTTTAGGGTATGTGTTTGGATGAGAAGGAACGTGAATTGAATGCTAGAGAATTAGGTAGGAAAGTATTAGTAAGAATTGGAACATGATTAATAATAGGTGGCTGGTAGCAATTAAATCGGTTGTATATAATAGTGAATGGTTAATAAAGTCGGACTAAGTCTTGATGTGCGCTATAGTAAAGTATCTTAACATGAGTGAGATAGCTATTGTATGTTACCTGTGTTTATGATATTATTAAATTATAGGTAGTTTCTTAATAAGTGAGGGGACTGATAGGCTCCAAGAGAATAAGTATTAGTAAGTAGAAACTACTAAAAGCATGCAATTGTGTATCTCTGAACCTATATGATGACCAATGGACAATCTAATTATCAAGAGCGAAATAGTGTCAGTGTGAATGAAAAAAATAACAGAATTATATAATAGCTAGAGCGACCATAAACCAAATGAAACTCGTGAAATTAAATAGAGATATGGGGGTTGTAAGAGGTCGGCATCCGTGGGTGTGGTAATGAGAGAGGATCGAGCGGTGTAGATGTATCTGAAAGATATGATATAGGACAAAAGTAATAATAAGCGTCATTGGTGGCAATGGTTGTGAAATATAGATAAAATGAACTTGAACATAGTTCAGAATTTGACTATCCGTGGGAAAGGGATGAATGAAAGTTGCGTTGTAAGCGATGATGTGCGAGGAGTGTGTTGGGAACCGACCGGCTGGGTAAAACGAGAAATACAGAAAGAAGAGGACATGAGAGAGTTAGAGAAATGAATGTCTTCGTGAGAAACTACGATGTGTAAACGTAGAAGTTAGCACGAAATAGCTAGCTTGGGCGAGAGGCAGAGAATAAACGTGGTGCGTTAATGGAACGCGAAGGTAATTAAGAGAAGAGTATTAAGATGTGACAAGAGTGGGTTTTTGTATTGGGGGGAGACTTACTGAGAGTTCAGAAGAGGCGCGCAGCAACCTGAATGTGCCAGTGGAGGGATTGAACTCCTTTAGGGGCTTACATTGAGGACGATTTTACCAAATCGCTAAGAGACACATAAAAGGTCCGATCAAGCAATATACCCTTAAATAAGGAAAATAAAGTCTCATGATGCCTCATAGGGTGGTATTTTCTGAATAGTCTGTGAACGTAAGCTTCTTTCACTTTAATTAATGGATATCAGAGAAGTTGAGGCTATAATAAGGTAAAAGTATATAAATATCATTTCAATCAGGTATTGTCATATAGTTTAACTCCTACTGACTTTTTCTTTTCCGTTTTATGTTACAATCTAGGAAAATTAATCATGGGTACCATAAGTAGAGAAGGTGTAAGAAAAGAAAGAAAAGAAAATATATTAATATATATATATATATATATATTTATTAATATATATATTAATATTAATTATATATACTATATATATATATATATATTAATCTATATATTTAAAATATATTTATATAATATATATATTAATATGAATAATAGATGTAAGTTAATAATTATTACTATAAGTTATTATATATATATATTATTGTTACTAAATATTATTAATAACTAATAACTTTATTAATCATTATGAACGAGAATGGGTAATATAAATATATTTATATATAAATAACTTCCTTTTAACGCATGCTTTATCCCCTTTAAGAAGGGATAATACACTGGGTTAGTTATAATATTATAGATTAATCTCATCAGTAGAAATTAACTTTTAAAATAGGACCAGAATAAGTATGAATTATATTAATATATATAATTAATAATATATAAAACTATATACTATTTAATCACCACTAAATAACCAGTTAATTACAACCTTAGACTATCCATATTGTATCAGGAGAAAAACAGAGTTTTAATCTTACCCCATGTTTGAATTTTCAATAGTCATTTAGGCCTACGCCGAGCAATAAAATATGAACACAATATAATTTCTAGTAGTCGGAAACGATCTCAGTACAATCTGCCGTACCAAACTCGAGGCTTCTGATGAAATTAGGTGTTAATAAGAGTAATACAAAATATATTTTGGATAAAATTTATTATAGGTTTGCCCTTTGGATGTTGTATAAAATTATAATGCAACAGTGATAGCTAGTTAATGCAGCTGATCAATTATGGTTCTTTTTGAAAGAGGAAGTTGCTTGTTGTATACTTTGAAATCTTATCAGTGTCTAAGCATCTTACAACATCAACATGGCATTTTCTTATTATTTCAACATCTATAAATGGCGCACCTTTTTTTTCCAAATACAGTATATATAAGTTACTTTATAGGTTAATTCACTAGTATTATTTCCTGGTCTCAACACTGTTGGGACAATTACTTTAGCTTTCATAATCCATGTGTCTAAAATGTTGATTGACATTGAACTTATTTAAGGTGTATTACACATTATACACATCATTTTACCTTTAGAAGCAACAAGATAACATTCCAATTCCTAATAATCATTAAAACAGCGGATTCCTTAACTTTTTCCTAGCTTAGATCAAACCTACTATTCACTTATGATACTATTACACCACAATTCACTGAGTACACACACATTTGTCCATATACACTACATTTACACACTTACACGCACACACAAGAAATTATTTACACTCAACACAGAGTATCACTAACACTCTACACACAGATTACTTACACACAATTACTTACACTTGCACACAGATTCATCATCACCAACACACACTACACTACACCTACATCACACAAAACCCCAACAGCCACACACAACAGACAACATACTATCACCACACACACCTCTATCGCACACTCACTAAAATAACACATTATAACGATATTAATTTATTAAACAATTATGTTTTAAATTAAAACACGATGATCGAGATTTAATATCATCTTATTCAAAATTATAGTTACAATTCTTTCAAATTTATATAAGAAACTTCTATAATATATAAATTCATTATCTTGAGAGCAAAATTTTAAGTTCACTTTAAATACTATATTTTTGTTAAAAATTGATAACATCACTTTTAATAACTAACATTTAACTAAAAATTATTATGAAATTTATAAAAACAAGTAAATATTTATTATCCTTTAATGTAATTTAATCAGTATAACTCAAAGGCAAAAGGCAGCGTCTTTTTTAATAACAATAACAATGACAAATCATTTAACCACGTTTTTGGTACTAATTTAAGTCTTACTGCTTTAATTTCTATTAGCCATTTGTTAATAATATAAAAAAACGAAAAAATAAATCTGAAAAAAATTTTCGAGACATAGTATTATTTAAAAAATCATATTTCTAAGTTATTATTTAAAAAAAAACGTAATAATTTGACCACACAGATTTATATTGCTTGCCAGAATTTACCAAATAATCAAAGTAATTTTTAAACATCTTGTTGTTTTGAAGATTATTCCAATCAATAACCCTTTTCGTAGGTTGATAATTTGCATTACGAGCAAAACAAACAAACCCGCCCACTCCTTTACAGATACGAAAACTGACCTCTACTCACACCTGTGTAAAAATGTGTATGAAATAGAACTAACTTTAGTCTAAATTATGGATAAATCCTTTTAAGTAACCACTGATGAACGATTTAAGGCAATTTATTTCTATGTATACAAAATAAGTATTAACGAAACTAACCATTTTCATGTAAAAATATTGAAGTCATAACTACTGTTATGCAATTATATTAATAGACACGAAATTATATGATAAGCCTTTATAGTAAGACAGTGCTAATTTAATCCTCACTACCAAGGGTCAAAAGGTAAGCCCGTAATAGACTAAGATTATCTAATTGTTAATAAAGTTTATTATTTATAAAAATATATTTCAAAACTGTAAAACATGACTGGATCGGAAAAATAATCTTTAAGCAGGAGTAAAAGCTAAGTGGAGTTTTCCTATACTAAATAGAATGGCCGGTAATCCTTATCTCCTATAATGACCTTCGTATTACTTGTGTCTGAAGAAGTATATATTAATACGTCTTTTGAAAATTAAACGTGTTCTATTTAAAACTGTGTATCTAAGAGAGTGAGCATTAGGTGAGAGTGTAATTTTATTTTAATCTTTTAAGACCAAACTCATTTATAGAAATAAATATTCATGTTATACTGTTAACGATTGCACAAGTTATTTATCATTCAGTATTAAAAGTTGTATATTATTTTTATTAAGGAAGATATTAAAATTTATAAAGAATAAAAAAGATGATGAATAAAAATATATAATTTCAAAATAAAAAGTAATAAAAATTAAAATTCACAATATTCATAAAGTGCTAACCACCAGGGAACTCAAATGATGCTCTCCACCGCAAAGAAGACAGCTTATACCCGCCACCCCATGTGTCTTCCACCCCACGCCCGCGCGTTGCTCCAACGCGAGTGCGACAAGTAAATTCGCGTCCCGCCTGCTGTCGTAGCACCCCAGCAGGAACGCAATCATTTCCGGCGTTCCCGCCCGCCCGTGCGCCCGCAGTCGCAATATTTTCGCTGAGAGCGAGAGAAATATATAAAGAGAATATAATTTTAATATATATATATATATATATATATATATATATATATATAATATATATAATAGTATTATAATATATATATATATATATTATCTATTAAATGATATATATATATTATATATTAATATAAAATAATATTATATAAAGAAATATTATTTTAAATAATATATAATATTGGTGTGTTGAAGATGAATTTAAAGAAGAATTTAAAAAGAAATATTTTTAAAAAAAGAATATATGAGATAGAGAGTGTAAGTTTCTATGTGTATTGCATTATTGTAATATAAGAAAGATTGAGATGATGAAATCCCATCAGATATATTAACATTCATGAGATGTGGACAATTATATAAATGAATCAATTAAGATAGGTAGTTATCAAAGATACCCATCAAAGATGAGATCACCAAATATGAACATTCTCAAAACCTGAATGAAGATACCAAAGCTAACTTATTAAAGATTAGCATCAAAGCTTGATTTAGCATCACAAAAGAGCTAGAGATGGTCAACAAATTGAGGCAACAATAAAGCTGAGGCATCAAAGATGGATGAGCATCAAAAAAAATAAATCGAGTAGAGAACGTGGACTTATGTGTAAGTTGTATGTATGTGTGGTGATGAATAAAAGAAGAATTTAATGATGTGTGTAGAGTGTGTGTTCGAAGTTGGGTAATGTGTGTGTGCAGTGTGTGATATTGGTGTTCTTTAAATAAAATAAGACAATACTCTGTAAGAATTATAATAACACTAAAGTGTAATTAATAATAAAATAAAAATAAATGTTAATAAATTATACGTATAATATGTGTAAAGATTATGCAATTTAATGTGTGTGTGGTGTGTTGTGTTGTGTAAGTGTCGTGTAAATTATAGGAAGATAAAATTTAAAAATGATTTTGTGTGTGTGTGCATGTTGAGAATTAAAATGAATAAAATAAACAATAGCAATGAATTTAAAATATAATACTAACTTAATATATAAATGAAATAAAAAATAAATTTTTTAATAAATTTTAATACCTATATGTTAATGAGTCTGTAAGTGGTAAAAGATGGTGGTTGTGTGTGTGTGATGGTGCGAATTGTGGTGTATGGGTCTAAAATAAATAATAACCAATATCATGAAAAATAACACTAAGTATAATAATAAAATAAAGTAAAAATTATACGTTATCTGTGTAAGTGAGTGGGTGTGTGAAATGTGTGGTTGGTATGTTCTTAGAATAAAGGTGAGTGTGTGATAACGTGTGTGTGTGTATGTGTTTCTAAATAATAATAACAAGGCGATAATATTGCCCTGCGGGCGCACGCGCGCGGAACGCGGGAAATATTGCGCATCACGGGAGCGCACGCCGGGCGGACGCGCGCTACGCAACTGCGGGTGCGGGTTGGTGACCTTTCGGGGCATGCTGAGCCCTGGTGGTTAGCCTATGAACTAGTGAATTAATTATCTATCTATTCTAGTGAAATTATATAATTTCCTCAATGTAAGTAATTATATATTAAATATGAATTAACATTAGATAAAAAAGAAAACCACATTGAGAATGACAAAACTTGATGCAACACAGCTTAACAGCTAAAAATGACTATGATTTTAAAATGATTGCGTCTAAAATATAAATAAAACACCACATTTAAAAACAAGTTTAAAGAACACAGTTAATTTTCAAAAGACATAAAAAATAATTCTCAACCAATCACATACGGTCATATAGAGATAAGGATTACCCCGGCCAATCACAAGTAAGAAAAACATTTCCTTCTTACCGCTTAAAGGATCTTTCCATTCAGCATGTTTCAGTTTAAAAATATATTTAATAAAAATAATAATAACAATATTTTCTTGTACCAATACGGGAATTACCTTGACTGTATAGATATAAATTAGCCCGTCTTACAAAAAAGGCTTACTAAATTTAGCCTAAAAAGTTTAGGCCTTAACGTATTATATTCACCCAACATTTTACAGAAAAAGTCAGTTGAAATATATTTTGACTGGAATTAGGCTTAAAATACTCTTTTACAAAAAGATATCCGAAATAACCTAAAGTAGTTATTTCAACACATTTACAGAAGAGAGGTCAGTTTCGTATCTGTTTTTTTAAAAGGAGTGCGGTTGTTTTGTTTTCGCTGAAAGATGTCTAATGACATAGATAATAATAAATAATAGAATAGATAAATAAAAAGAAAACCACCAATATTAAAAAAACTTTGAAAATTTTTATGTTTATATGCGAGTTTAAAATAAATATAAATGGAAGAATAATAATTTTATTTTTAAATAAAAAAACTTAGAAGATTTTAATAAAATACATGTATTATAAGCAGAAAGAAAAGTTTTATTATTTAGTATTTACAGATAAACTTATTACATGGCTAAAGATTATTAATAAAGCCAAGTAATTCAATAGGAACAAAAACGAAGAGCATTATCTTGATTTTATAGAGGGTGCATAGAAGCTGGACCAAGCTGACTAGATTATTTTATTTATAAGTACACGCTTAAAATAATTGTTTTTAATAAAATTAATAAAAATTTAGTGAAAAGTATTTTGTATAAAACTGAAGTTTATATAAAATTTATAAACAAAAATAGTATTAACCGTTAATAATAATTCTTTGCTCAAAGATATATGATTGAATTTATTATAAGAAGCTTTAGAACACAGTTATGAAAATCATGTAGTTAATATATATTTATATGTAGTTAATAAATGATAAGAATGTTACGAGTTTTAATTAAAACATAAATATGTTTTAATAATTAAAAGCGTAAATATGTGTAATGTTATGCGTGAGGTGTGTAGGGAATGTATATATTGTTTATGTAACCAATGTGTGTGTGGTGTAGTGTGTAAATCTGTGTGCAAGTGTTAAGTAAAACTGTGTGTAAGTAATCTGGGTGAGTGTAAGAAAATCTGTGTGAGTGTAAGTAAACTGTGTGAGCTTAAGTTGTAAATGTAAGTGTCTAAGGACAAATGTAAGTGTCATAATGAATGTGTATAAGTTGGTGAAACTAATGATTTTAAAAGAAGAATTTAAAAAAATTTAAAGAAGAGTGTGTGACCGCATGTTTATAAAAGTTTTAAATGTAAGTAGTCTATGGAGTAAATGTAGAATTCATATAATGTTGTAATTATAAGTTCAATAGATGCTGAGTGTAGAAAAATCAGGCTCATGAGAAATAGTGTAGTGTTGTTTAAAGATATATGATGTGTGTATGATTTAAAATTTATTTTAAAGTGTGTGCTGTCTGACTGTTATCCTAAAAATAATTTTTAATAGGCATTAAGAAATAACACAAAGTATAATAAAATAAAATATTATAAAATAAAAAAATAATTAATAAAAATAAATAAAAATAAATAAAAAGTATTAAAAACAAATAAAACCATAATGGTTAAAAATTTAAAATATTTATTGGAGTTGGGTAAAAAAAAGGCTTCTCTGCTAACAAACAAGCAGAAAGTTAAAACAGTTAATCAAAGAAAATTTATAAACAAAATAAGAAAAAAATTAAAGCAGTAAAGCAGAAACTTAAAGCAGTAAAACATGAGTTAAAATAAGTTAAAGCAGTAAAAACAAAAGCATACAATCCCCCCCCCCCTTGGTGTTAGGTCACAACTCTGTTTGAGTTTTACTGATTTACTGCTTAGCGTATTAATGTTAATGAAGGTAATAAACCAGTAAACAATATGAGATTAGAAAGACAATTAATATAGACAAGAATAATTTAAAGCAGTAAAAGAGCAGAAGTATAGAGCCAGTAAAGGCAGAAAGTTAAAGCAAAAAAAAACTATTGAATAAAGCAAGTAAAGCAGCTAAAAACAAAGAACTTAAATCCCCCCCTTTGTTAGTCACACCTTATTTAATACATCCCACGACTACTTTAACTTCCGCCATGTCATATATATGAAAATATGAGATGATGATTACAGAAAAAATAAGATAAAACATATGGAGTAAAGCACATTAAAACAATGTAGTTTAAAGCAAGAAAAGTTTTAATAACAGGTTTAAAGCAGTAAAAACACTAGAAAAACAAAAGCAATTACTAACTCTCTCTTAAAGTGAGATTAAGTAACACCCTATTGATTTATGATTACTTCTTTTAATGTATGGTATAGATAAAAAAAAAAAATAGCTACTTGGTATGAATGAACAAAGTATGGAAAAGAAGGATAGATGAGGGGAAGAAGTGAATATGAGAAGGTGTAAAGACAAATGCATGAGAGCAGTAAAACAAAAGCATACATAGCCCATTCCAATAAGTGTTAGGTAACACCTCTATTATTTACTGACTCTTTAAGGTTAGTAATGTTAATGTTTTAATAAATTCCGTACAATGTAGTAAAAGTAATTGATATATATATATCAGGCACTCCGTTAATCCTCTTACATTTACCAATTTTAAAAATTATAAATTAAAAAAGTATTAAGTAAAAAGTATTAAGTAAAAAATATAAAATAAATAAAAGCAGTATTGATTTAAATAATAAAATGTTATGTATTTACATTTTAGTCGACAAAGAAAGTGTTTTTATAATAAAATGTTTAAGTATGAAATAAAAATAAAGTACTTATTATTTAATATATATTTTTCATCATCGCGCGCGGGTCGCAACCTGCGGGTGCGGTCGTGGACTTCACGACGAAAGGAGATCATGCTCGCGTCCAGGTTGAATCAGCTATAACCATAGTGTTAGACCCATTAATATGAGAACCTGTTCTACGACTTGAAGAAGGTATAACGATGAGCCATCAAAATGATTCATCAAAGATGAATCATACAATAATGAATGGATTTCAAAGATGACACTGGCATCAAGATACGATCATCAAAGTTCATGAACCTCAAAGTGAGGCATCAATGCGAACATTATTGAGGGCATCAAATGGCATCAAGCTAGTCATTTTGCTGAAACACTCAATGCTGAAGCATTAATTTGAAGAAGCATCAAAAAAATATTTCGTGAGTTGTTGATTTAAGTGAAGGTGCATCTGCGTTATAGGGGTGTCGAGTGTAATGATATGTTTAAATGAAAGGTCAAGAGAGAGGTAAGCGCTTATAACTGTCATAGTGTGTAATAAATGTTAGAAAAAGACTAACTCAATAGTAGGAAGCATCCTATAACAGGTGTAATAAAGATACCACTACATAACGAATGCATTAAATAAAAACACTAAGATAATAATACCTATAAGGAAATAAAAATTGGCTTTCTATGTCCGAACTAGGACTAGAAAAGGTCTTGAAAAAAAAGTGGCCACTCAGTGGCACGATGTTGCACTCACTGCACTTATGTGCACCACTTTGGCACTTCATTGTCACTCACTGGCACTCATGCACTTCATTGCACTCACAGCACTCACCTGGCACTCACCTCACTCATAGAGAATACTCATTTAGAACAACTAATAGAACAAGAAAAATACTACATTATCTGTGTAAGGAACCTCAAAAAGTCCTATATATCGAAGTTCGCAAGTTGGTCAAAAGAAAGAATGACCTATTTGTATATTGTAGGTCATAAGGCTAAAAATCATGTCAAACAAAGGGTAAAACATTCAAAAACGGGCTAAGTCCCTAAAGAAGGACAAAAAAATTACCGTGGCGTCAATTTGACCACCGTATATGTGATAATTGGAGAGAAGGTCAAGTACAAGACAGGTCAATATATCAAAAAAAGGCTTAACCCGTAATGGAGACAAAAATACCTGGGTTATCAAAAAAATGACCATGGAAGAACGCAACCAGAGTATCAAAAATTTCTGTTGAAGTGACACAATAATTGTATCACCAGGAAAGCGGTTGAAATTTGGGTAGCCAAAAATTACCGCGGGCCAAAATTGACCCATGTAAACTAGCAATGGTCAAACAAGGTAATAGACATCATAAAATAGCTATAAGCCCCTAAGGATATCACAAATATGAATTTATCGTATGAGCAAGAAATGGCCGCAATTAGGCAAGAGAAAAGAAAATATTGAGACAGTAAGAAGTCAAGAAGAGGAAGAAATACTTTTAAAGTGATAATGGCTAATCAGAGACATTGGCGCAAACCCTTCATCTAGGTGATTCCCATAAAATTAGGGTTGCCCGAAAAAATTTAAGTGCCAAAAAAATTGAGTACTTACATTTGAATAGTGCAGTGCACAAAGTAGTTATTGCATATGTCTCTCAAAAAATTAGTCGGTCTTTCAAAAAATTTTAGGGTCTCAAAAAAATTAGGGTTCGTCAAAAGAATACCGTGGGCCAAAATGACCCATGGAAGACCAAAGGTTTGTGTCGAAAAAAAGGTATAGTCCCAAAAAGGTAAAGGCAAAAAAGGTCAGTCAAGGTAAAAAAATTAGGGTTGCCGAAAAATAAGGGTTTTTTAATAAATTTGGTTTGCCCAAAAAATTAGTGTTCTCGAAAAATAGTGGTTTACTTAAAAAAGTAAGCGTTCTCAAAAAATTTAGGTCTTCAAAATACTCTTCCAAAAATACCGTATGCGGCCTAAAAAACCCATGGTTAAGACCAAAGGTTGGTTCGAAAAAGTAAATGTTCCAAAAAAAGGTCATAGGCCCTAAAATAAGTCAAGGCATGTTAAAAACAATTTTTTTTGGCTCATAAAAAGGTCAAGACAGTTAATAATCACCCCAAGGAACAATTCGTTGCTGTCAAGAAAAAGGTCATGCTGGAAAAATCACCGTGGGGCAAACTTTTGCTCCAAACGTATCCAAATGCCTGCCCTACTTCTTTTTTAATTTATTTTTCAAAATACTAACAGCAATAGAAGATATGAAAGATAATCAACATCTACACTAACCCGAATGAAATGGAAAGATATGAAATAATAAGATTATAGAATGCAATTTATAAATTTGTATTTCATAACTAATAATAAATAATAATAATAATAATAAAAAAAATTAATAATATAATAAAATTAAAATTAATTAATATAATATATATATTTAAAAACAATTAAAAATTTTATTTTAAATAATAATAATAATAATAATAATACATAATAATAATAAATAATAATAATATAAAAATAATAAAAATAAATAATAAATAATTAGTAGAATAAAATAATCTTCAAAGATAAAAACCGAATCAAGATCTTTCTATAAAGAATATTTAGAGGAGCCGACATATACTTTCATTGTTAGTACATCCAGAAATAAAAACTATAAAAAAATCAATAATAACAATTATAATAATAATTTATAATAATATAATAATAATTAGCTTAGGAATAATAAGAATCTTTGATAGTAAGGATAACATTTCAAGGACAATGTGATAATTTCATAATTAAAAAAAAAAAAGAAAAAAAAAAAACTCAATTAATTATCTAATTAATAAAAAAATATTGTGTAAAAAGGAAATAATTTCATAAGACAAAAGGAGTAATTAAATTAAATAATAATGATAATAATAATAATAATAATTAAATAAGATAGATAATATAATAATAATAATTAATAATAAAAGTAATCTTTGATTTTAAATTTACCATTTTCAGAATAGTCCTACTGAGTTTAGTACTACTAAAGGCAACATACTATATGCAACTTATAATAATAAAAAAGAATTAATGCTATTATCTGCTTTTAAGAATATTAATGCTACATTATCATAGCATTATGATAATAAATAAATCTTGTGCAACCATAGGAATATAAGTAATATAATATATAATAATAATAATAATATATAAAGATAACTTTAATCTTCTAAAGCAATTATTATATAGAAAATTACAATATTAATTTTACTAATTATAAATATTAATAACAATATAATTAATATATTAATAATAATAATTATAAATAAATAATAATAATAATAATTAATAATAATAATAATAATTCAATAATTAATATAAAATAAAGAATAATAATACATAATAAATGAATAATAATATATTTAATTAATTAAGAAAAATGATAATAATAATAATAATAATTAATAATATATATAATATAAATAATATAATAATAAATAATAATAATAATATTAATAATAATTTAATAATTAATAATTAATAATATAAATAATTATATAATAATATTATATAATTAAAATATAATTAATAAAATAATAAACTAAATAATAATAAATAATATAAATAATAATACTAAAATAAAATATTAAAAAATGAAAACTAATATATCAAATAATAATAATATTAAATAATTAACATTTATAAAGAAAGATAAAAAGTTATTAATATTAATAATAAAATAATTAATTAATATTATATAATAATAAAATACAATAATAGAATATATATAATAATAAATATATATAATAATAGAATAAACAGAACAGTAGTTTGTGAGCAACCAACAAATATCTTTTATGAGAACCTACTGGATTGGCCTCCATTGAAATGCATTTTTTACTGTAACATCACTAATAATGCCTAATTGGAAATTACTACTACTCAAAGTATTATCCTGTAATGATAATTGAAAATAACAAATAATAATATAATAATAATAATAATATATATATAATAATTAATAATTATTGTAGTAAAATAATAATAATAATAAAAATAATAAATTTGAAAACAGAACTTTAATTTCAATTGGTAAAAATTTGAACAACAATAATATAATATATAAATAATAATAATAATCAATATATATAATAATAATAATAATAATAAATAATAATAATAATAATAAATTAATAATAAATAATAATATAATCAATTCAAAACATTATAAAAGATTTTAGAAAAATACTCTCCTCACCAATTAAATAAAACAAGTAATAGAACAATACATTAAATTTTTATAAAGTATAATAGTTTGATTTATATATATTGTGACAAGTTACGAACATTACTTTAGATATAATAAACCAAAAAATTAATTACAATAGATAATAGTGATATACCAAAGAAACAAGTATATTATATTTCAAGAAAACAGTAGATGATAGAATTTAAAGAATTTTTTTATAAAGAAGAAATTGTATTTTCCTTTGAACCCCAAAATACATTTAAATAATAAGAGCTAAATGTAAAAGTAAAACCAATAATTAATGAATAACAATAAAAAGAATTAATATGAAAATTTAATTAAACAAAAATGAAATAATAATAAAACGAAATAATAATAATAATAATAATAAACAAAATAATTATAAAGATAATAATAATAATAATAATTAATTAATAATAAATGATATAAAAATAAATGAGATAATAGAGAATAAATATATTAATTTAATAATAAATAGATAATAATAATAATAATAATAATAATTAATAAATATAATTTATAAATAAATAGATAATATGTTATTTTAATGGGGAAGTTTGTGATGTAAGGTTATTTTAATAATAATAATAATTATAATAATAAAAAATAATAAGTTAAATAAAATTAGCAAAAGGAATATGAGATATCTTTAAAGAATTAATATAATTTCTAATAATAATAGCATAAAAAGATAATAAAAATAATAACTTAATTAAATAATTAATAATGAATAAAATGAATAATAAATATTATAATAATAAAATAATAATTTTAAATTAAATGAATAAAAAAAATATCTATATTATAATAATTAATATAAATGATAGTTATATTGCAAATTTGTAATATATTATAATATTTATACTAATATAATACAATATATAAAATAAAATTGTAAAATAACAAATTCATAATATTTGAAATAGAGATAAAATAAGTACTAGATGATAATAATATATAATAATAATTAAATAATATCAGCTAATAATAATAATAATAATAATACATAATAATAGAGTAATAATAATAAAGTAATAGATACAATAATAATATAATTAATAATTAAGTAAAAATAATAATAATAATAATAATAAATAATAATAATAATAATAATAATAAATAATATAATAATAATAATAATAATAATAATAATAATAATAATAATAATATATAAATAATGATAATAATAATAGTAATAATATAATAATAATAAATAATAATAAAATAATAAATAATAATAATTAATAAAATAATAATAATTAATATAATAATAATAATGAATAATTATAATATAGAATAAATTATCATTTTTATCAAGAAATAAGTAATAAATCAAATAACAACAATAATAATACATATTCAGCATATTAAAATAACATGGTTTAAAGTACTAATTACCAATTAATTTTCAGTACAATTATTGCACAAATATGCTTGTACAACAATAAAAATATATACTAATAATAATATTAATGATAAATTAGAAAGTTATAATAAAAATGTAATAATTAAATAATAATAGAATATTTTGTATAATAAGTATAATAAATAATGAATAAGAAATATTTATAAATAATAAATAATAATATAATAATATATCATAATAATAATAATAATAATAAATAATATAATATAATAATAATAATAATAATAAAAAAAATAATATATAATAATAATAATATAGTAAAAATATATAATTAATTAAATAAATAAAATTAGATATAGTAAAGATAATAATAACAATGATAAATAATTATAATAATTTAATAATATATTAATAGCTAAATAAATAAGAAAAATGATATAATTATATAAATATAATTTTAAAAATAAATAATATTTCACAAAATAATAAATTAAAAAATAATATTAATAAATAGTTATTAAATAATAATCTAAATATAATAATAATAATAATAAACACACAAAAAAATTAATAATAATAAAAAAAAATATAAAAAATAAGAAATAATAATAATAATAAAAAATAAATATTTTTAGTTTTTATAATACATATATTTATAAAATAATAATTCTAAAATGAAATTAATTATAAACAAAAATAAAAAATAAATAAATAGAATAATATATTATTAATTAAATATTAATAATTAAATAATAATAATAAAATTTAATAAAGTAAATTAATTAATATAATATAATAATATAAATGAGATGAATATATAAAAACCGAAATAATGGAATAATCAAGAAATGAATAAATATATTCTTGATGAGTAAAATATATTGTATATTTAATAATAAATATTCTTGTAATAAAAGAATAATAAATACCTAAAGATATAATATATTTTGATATTAATAGAATAAATAATAATGATAATAATAATATAATAATAAATAATAAATAAGATAACTTTATAAGAATAATAATAATAAAAATAAGAAAAATTATAAATGAAATATAAAAAAATACTAGTAATAAATTTGAAATAATTATCCTAATAATAATGATAATATATATTAAAGTAATGTATAATAATTATAATAAATAAAAACATTACATTACAAAATACAACAATAATAATCACAATCACAATTAAAATCAATAAATACAACTAAATATTACAATATTATAATCGTCAGTACAATCTATAATGTAAGGCTACAAACAGCTATTACAAACAGTCAAAATTTTACTATTATAGTAATAAATAATGATAATAAGTATAATAAAAATAATAAATAATTAATAATAATAATTATAATATAATAATAATAATAATAATAATAAATGAATAATAATAAAATATATTATTAAAAATAAAAGATAATAAGATAATCTTAATGATATAATAATATGTTTATACTATAAAATATATTTAATAATAATAAATAAGAGAAAAATTTTATATAATGATCCCGTCTATGGGTAATTTATCCGCATTCAACCGACTATTATTATAATTATATAAATAATAATAAAATGAATAATAGTAAAATCAATAACAATGATAATAAAAGTCGTATAAAATATTTTATTAAAAAGAATAAAAAATTATGTAATAATAATAATTAATAATAAAATAATAAAATAATAATAATAATAATAAAATAATAAATAAAATGAATAATAATAATAATAAAATAAATGAAAATAATAATAATAAAGTATATACATATTAATTAAATATAATATAATAATATATTCTAAAATAATAAGTAAAAAGAATACAGAATAAAAATTTGTAAATTAATGAAAAATTTTAATAATAATAAGAATAATAATCATTAATAAAATGAAAGAAAATAATTAATGATAATTTTATATTTATTTAACAAAAATTATAAATTAAATAAATAAAAATTATTAATAATAATATTAATAATACATAAATAATAATAAAAATAATAAAAATAGAATAATAATAATAATATAATTAAAAATAATACAAGAAATATAGTAGTAAATAATTAATTAGTGATAATAATAATAATTAATAATAAAAATGATATAGTATAATTATAATAATAATAATATAATGAATAATAATAAAATAAGATTAATAATGAGAAATATTAATAATAATAATAAATAAATTAATAATAAAATAAATAAGAGAATAATGAATAATATAATAATAAAATAAAAAGAAAACATAACAAAATATAAAGATAGAAATTACATTATCTAATAAAGAATAATAATTAATATTAATTAATAGAATAATAATAATAATAGATATATAAAATAGTTTGTAATAATAATAATTAATAATAAATAATAATAATAATAATAATAATAATAATAATAATTAATAATAATAAAATATATAATTAAAATAATAAATAATAATTAATTAATAATAATAATTATATAATAATAAATAGAAATCAATAATAAGTAATATAATAATCATAATTAATAATATATATATATTACAATCACAATTTATAATACAAAGCGTGAGCGAATATAAATTATTATTAATAATTACAACAATAATAATAATGTAAGTACATAAAAAAATAATGAGATAATAATATAATAATAATAATAAAAAAACGAGAATAATATATAAAAAAATAATAATAAGAGTAAATAATTTATAGATGTTTGTGTAATGTAAACGTTTTCTCTTATGTGCTATAATTAAAAAAGTAAATAAAATAATATGAATGATAAATTAATAATCATTTAATATTAATAATAAAATATAAAATCAAAATAGCGAAATAGTAGTTTAATCTTAAAATAAATTGATGAAGAAATTTAAATAATAATAAATAATAATAAATACATAATGAAATGTAAATATCTGCAGTAGAATTCGATCTATAACGTAGGTTATAATTGTTGAGCTGAAGTAATAATATAAATATTATTATAAATATACTACCTATATTTTTTTATGATAATAATTAATATAATAAAAAATTTAATAATGATAATTAATAATAATAGGGAATTGAATAATAATAAAATATGAATAAATAATAATATAAACAAAGTAATAATAAGGTAAGAAAAATAAATTTATATAAAAAATAAGAAATAATAATGAATATAATTATATAAAAATAATAAATTAATAAAGAATAAATAAAAAAAGTAATTAAATAAAGTTCACGCAGAGTTATCACTACAAATAATTAATTAAAAATAAAACATATAAAGAATAAAGATAATAATAAATATAATAATAAAATGAATAATAAATAATCACGGAGAAAAAAAAGTGAATAGTCTTTTAAAAAACAAAAGGACTGACAAAAAAAAATATAATGCAATAAATAATAAATAAATCATAATAATAATAATAATAATGTAATAATAATAAAAATAATAAAAAAAATGACACATATAAATATTTATATAAATAAAATGACAAAAAATAATTTAACATAATAATAAAAAGATAATATATTAATAAAAATTAATAATACATAAATATATATATGATAAGAAATATATATAATTATATATAATAATAAGAATAAAATAATAATTTATATTTAATTGTTATTTAAATGCAATGAATATTAAAAAATATAAATTTAGATAATGAAAATTTTAATACAGTGATAATTTTGATGAAATTTAAAATGAATAAAATTTAAATATATTTAAAAAATAAAAATACGATAAATAATAAATGAAATAAATTAATAAGTTTTAAATAATCAAATAGATAAATTATTTAATAATAATAATAATAAAGAAGAAATGAAAATTAGTATAGATATATAAATATTAATAATAATAATAATAATTAATAATAATTATAATATATAAAGATTAAGAAATAATAATATAATCACATACAATAAATCGTAATAATCATAAAAGTAAATTAAAAAAATAATCATAAAATAATAATAATAATAATAATAAGTAAATAAATAAATAATTATTAATAAAATTTTAAATGTAATAAAATGTAATTTGTAAATAATTTAAATATTACTTCCAAACTTTTAAAATAATAATAAAAGATAAAATTAATAGAAAAATGAGTATAAAAATAAATAAGATTATTTTAATAAAATTATAAGAGTTATAATAATGATCTAATGTTTATAAGAATGAAGTAAGGAGGCTTTAATGAAACAAAAAATAATTGGCTTAAAGGGCTAATATTGCATTATTAAAAGATAAGATAAATAATATATTATAATAAATAATGTAATAGTTAATCATAATCAAATTTCAAATCAAAATACGCAAAACATTTTAAGTATGCATTATGGAATATAAACCGAGTATGGTATGAATTTAAAACAAAAGAAACGAGTAAATAATATGTGTTATGATACTAGCGTTATTAAAGATAAAAAATTAATAATAATATAGATAATAAATTAATTAATAAAAAGAAATAATATTAATTATGAATAAGAGAAATTTAAAATAAAAATATTAAAGATAATGAAATAAATATTATTTTTGCAGAAAATTTAATATTTAAAAATATTTTAAAATATGAATAAATATATTTTAATTAATTAAATGAATAATTAAAAGATAAAATTTAAATATTGTCAAATAATATGATTATTTGAATATAGGTCTATAAAGTACACCTATACGTTATGAAAACAAAATTTAAGAAATAATTTTAATAGTATATAATTATATATAGTACTTATTTATATAGCTTTTTTTTTAGTTTACTTAATATATATAGAGAATTTCAGTTTTTTATCTTGAGTAATCGTTATAGACTTTAGCAACATTATCTTGTCATCTTTCTAACTCTGAATAGATTTATTGTGAAGCCACCATCTACATTCGAATATATTACCAGTTGATTTGTTATTAAGCAAGGCTTACTAATGAAGCAGGTTACATGGCTATATATGTGTAGAGATCATTATGCTTTTTCCACTATTAAGTGAGAGAATTCTCATAAGAGATTTAAAGATGAAGAAGTAATTTGTAAGAGTGTTTTTTTAAATGAAAAAGTTGCGCTATAGGCCGAATATAGTATAGATGTTATAGTAGATTTTAAAGTAATATAACAAGTCACATGATTTAAAAGCAGTATATTGTGAGATGTGTGCCAATATCAGAGAAATTAAATAATACTAGTGAATAGTAATCTCAGAGGAGATTATAGTCTAAATATGCATAGCATATAAATGAAAGCAATTTATAAAATAATGTGAGTGAAGAATGTATAATAGAGATGTCTATTATATCATAAAATATATATATATGATTAGGCGTCATTCGTAAATATGAATTTATATGAATGAGCTATTAATTACACAATGTAACAAAAAAAGATATTACATTTTACTTATTTACATTTTATTAGCGGAATGTGAGACGTGTAACAAATATGTTACAAATAGTTACAGATTTTACATTATACTCCCATGGGTGGATTTTAATACGTGTAACAAACGCGTTACTACATTTATATAATATTTATTACATTTTACACATACATGTTAAGAGTTAATGTAAGTAGTAACAACAAAGATAATCATCAAACATTAATTTTTCTCATAAAAGAGGGGTGTAGAGAAGTGTATTAAATTATAAGGAACATATATACATTTTCACATGAATGTATCTTTATATACAAGCAGATCTGGCACTATGTTCATATGTTATATTTTATGATAGATATGAAACTAGTAAAGTAAATTTAAATAAATGAATATTTAAATAAAGTACAATATACATGTCTAAATAAAAACCATATTGGAAAAGAAGAGAATTTTAAGTAATAATTAAAGAATGAAAAATTACACAAAGAAAAAGAAAAAGTAAGATAATTTAATAAGTAATTTAAATAGAAAATATGAATTGCTAAAAAGAAATTAAATAACAGAATTTCAAATATATTTAAGAAAACTAAAAGAACACAACTGTCAAAGAGTGTTAAATGTAATTGTATACACAGAAAGTCATGAGTTTCACCATAAGTAACGAAAATTATGAATACGATATGCGCAATTTAAGTAAAGTATTATAGAAACTCATTTAAAAAGCACACTGTTTAGTATAAATTCCCGATATAATATGTAACGCGAATATTACACTTAATATAATTTAAATCAAAACAGATTTTTTATTTATATCTTATAAAAAATCAGTGAGAGTTTAAAATTACAATAATTTGAAGAGTCCAGAATTATAAATAATGAAGATTGTACAATGTGAATGACTACAAATGATAAGAGTAAATTTAAGAGATAATATATAAAATAAAAATAGAAATAATTTATAAAAGAATTTTAAAAAAGAATATATTTAAATAAGAATAAGAATGAATTTAATAAAAGAAATATATAAAAAGAAAAGAATTAAAATAAGATATAAATAAAGCACTAAGAATATAATATATAAAGAATATTATTAATAATGAAATAAAATAATTTTAAAAAATATATAATTTAAAAAGAATAAATATAATATTAAAATAAGTATGAATTATTAAAGAAGAGAAATTAATAATTATATAATAAGAATTATATATTAAAGGGAGACAGGAGGGGGAGGGATATAGATAGAAACTATTTAATATAGAAATATGTTAAAGAAGGATATTAAGAGAATTTACAAGAAATATGTAAATATAGGATTAATAATTTAAATAGAGAATTTAAAAGAAAAGAATTATGTGCTCCATTGAAAAATTATATTCAGATAAACATTATAATAAGAGAATCTTATAAATAAGCTACTCACTTCTAACATCTACATACTTCCTATCATAGCTCAACGTATACTCTTCACACACAATTTACTCATAGCATACGTGCGTATATCTCTCATACACTCTCATCTTCACTACTAGTGCTATCGATACATTCTAACACGCCATACTACTACACAGAAAAAATTGGTCATAACTATCACTCTCTTCATAGCGTGCATCATTTCACAAAGAAAATCTTAATAACGTAATTCAAATGAACGTAGATCATCTATTTAAGAATGCGAATTAACGATACATTATTACATAAAAATTTAAAGAATTTAATAAGTAAGAATTTTATAAGTGAAATTCTATATCAGAAAGAACTTTAATAAGACATTATTAAATCGTATAATATTTACTATATGGTCTAACTTTCAGCAGTAAGATAACATTCTTATTCTAACGTCTAACCTTAAAGACACACCACTTTCAAAAACGTAAATATAAGGATTCTGCTTATATACCAAATTGCTTAATACTAAAGCATAGAATTTTTGTATTACACGTCAAATTTGTGTTAAATACATAATTATTCTTAGATGCAAGTAATTATACAATAAATTTTCAAGAAGAATTTTTTAAAGAATTTAAAAAAGAAGTCTTACCATAGCATAACTCTTTAACGTAAAAAGTAAATAAAATCACGAAATTAACATAAACAGTGATTAATGTTAAGGTTTAAAAATACGAATTTCATTTTTGTTTATAGTGGACTTTAGAATGACTTATCTTTTATAATCATATCTTAATACTTTTCATAAAATTTAGATAAAAAGAATTTAGATAAAAAGAACTTTTAAAACATAAGATCATTAATCAAATAATATTCTTATAGCAATAAATTTTAAAGTCATTTAACATGAAATCGAATATTATATAGATCATATTTCAAATGCAATTATAATAAAACATGTACGGAATATTTTTAGTACCGCAAATTTATGTTAGAACACAGAATTCCTCATAATTCCGAATGGCATGTAAATCTTTAAAAATTTATTTTATATAGAAAGTCACTTATTTATGGAAATCTAAAATAGAAAATCGGAGCTATCTAAATAAGAACTTCTCAATTCTTCAAAATAATGATAATATCTACTACAGAATTAATCTTATACAAGTAAAAAAATTTAAAGAATTAAAAGAATAATTTCAGAAACTGAAAAGGAATATTAAAACTGAGAAAGTTGAAGAAACTCCAACAGATAAAAGAAGAATTTAAATAAGATAGACATATTTTTTTAAAAAAAATATATAAATTTTGAATTGATCAAAAAGAATTTTATAGTATTTGACATAATCGAACTAGAAAAAGGAATTTAAAGGAATTTATGATTTCACACCACATAAATTTTAAAGTAGAAGTTAAGAAGGGTTAAAAAATTAAAAGATAAAGATTTAATATTTATTAAAAAGTTGGAAACGCAAAAAGAAAAACAACCAAGAAGAAAAGATTTATAAAAGAATTAAAGAAGTGAGTAATTTAAAATAAATGTTATCTCGAGTTGAAAATTGGTGTGAAACTGGATTTGTAGTGAGGAGGGATAGTGTGAAGACCGAGAATTTAGACAGAAAAATTGTAGTACAAAACTTGAGAAATATAAAAGTAAGAAGATTTAGAGAAGAGAATTTTTAATAGAAAGAAGTCGCTCAAATAGAAATTTGTCAAAATTCAGACCAGAACTGTATTTTTTATATCCTATAAAGTAAATCTTTTAAGTAAAATGTGTAAGAGCTAATAACTGTCTCTAGACACAATTTAAAGAGATACAAGATTAATAAAAGAATACTCATTCAAAGTAAAGCAATTTTCTATACCACGAGGAGATTTTACAAGAGAGGAAACACACCTTCTAAAGGCGAATATGCAAAGAACGATACTCGAGATAAATGAATATGTGTTACAAGCACACGTGAGAATCTATAAGATAGAAGAATTAAAGAGAATTTCATAAAAAGAATTTATACCACACCTTCAAGCAGTATAAAGACCAATGGTCTAATAGTAAGAATACTTTAAAGATTTAAATGAAAACTGAATATTGCTTAACAATATTTCGTGGTATATCACCTGCACGACTATTCTCTAATAAAAACGAATATATTCCGAATCATAGCAAATCATTATAATCACTTTTAACACAAGAACAAAGAATTTCAAAATCCAATCTTTTACCATCAAGGAAGCCTCCGCGAGATCACAAACTCTACGGCGTGACTTCACTGCCTTGTTTAACAGGGGAAGATTAAAACTTTTTCAATCCAAACACACATCGATATTAATACGAATACGAAATTCGTAAAGAATGTATCTATAACACAATATCTCAATTTTTAAATATCACTATAAGACACTTTCTAAAGTATATTAACACATCAATGTATCATCATTCAAACACACAAACACATTGTGAATATCAATAGCATACATTAAACGTGATCAGCAATCTTCCTTACGAGAGTGAGCAATTTTCCTAAAAACGAATGAATCCAATGAAAACAACTTATACTTTGATCGCATAATATTAAAAACCTAACGTAAATTTATTACACAGAGAAGATCTCTACAAATAGATCTCAGAACATTATAAAGAAATTAACCACACAAAGTAAATGTAAACAAGAATTTAAGAGAAATTTAAAGAAGAATTTAAATAATTAAATTTATAAAGACACACTTTAAATCATCCGTAAAGCGTGGTACAAGCAATTTTAAAAGAATTTAATAAAGATAGAATATTTATTAAAGAATTTTTAAAAAGTAATATTATAATAGAAAATTTAAAGTAAAGAATTAAAAAGATATTATAGTAATAGATAGAAAATTTAATAGAAGTAAAATTTAAAGAATTTAATAATAAAGAATTTAAAGAAGATATAAAAGAAAAATATTATTTAAAAGTATAATTATAATAATAATAAAGAATAATTTAATATATAGTAATATTAATAAATAGAAGTACAGAAACAGATAGAAAGCCTTTAAAGATTATATAAAGTTCAATTTGAAATGATATATTAAAGAAGAAATTTATATAGATATATTAAAAGAAAGATATTTAATAACGGAAATGATTGCTCGCACGGAGAAATTTTAAATATTTCTAAATGAACATTCAAAGAAGAAAATTTAAAGAATTTAAAGATCAACTTAAAGATTTTATAAATGAAAAATTTAAAAAGATTTATTCAGAAAAGGGAAATAAAAAGAAGAATTAAAGAAATTCTGAAGTAGAAAAATAACGACATTAAAGAAGAATTCTAAAATATTATTAAAGATAATGAATTTTAAAAGAATTATAAAGAAAAGAAGTTAAAGAATTAATAAATAAAGATTTAAATAGAATTTAAAGAAGAATTTGATAAATTATTATAAAGTGAGTTATTTTAAAAGAATTTAATAGAAAAACATTAAAGTAAAATATAAAGCAAGAATTTTAAAGAATTTAAAGAAGAATTTAAAGAATTTAATATGAATGAAAGAAGTTAAAGAAGAATTGTAAGAATATATAAAATTATATAGAAATTATTTAAAGAAATATATTACAAAGAATGAATTCGTTAGACCAGCAATGTAAAAGCTAGATTTAATATAAGAGATTATAAAGAAGAAATTTTTGATGAGAATATATTTTAAATATTCAAGTGTAATTTTAAACGAATTTAAAGAAGTAATATTTAAAAGTAGTAAATATAATATAAAAGAAGAATTTTAAATAGTACTATATTTAAATAATGTAAAAACATTTATAAAATAATTAAAGAAGAAATGGAAGGTAATTGATAAAGTTAGTAGTTATTAATGAGAATTAAAGTAAGTAATATTTTGGTAGAATTAAGGAAGAATTTTAATAAAATATTAAATTAAAAATTTAACGACTTTAAAGAAGAATAAAAAGATAACTGAAAGAGTTAAATGCATTTAATGATTTTTATGGCACCTTCCAGAATTTAATAATAAGGAATATTTTATAAATAGTAATTTAAAAGAAATGTACAGAAGATGAATTTAATGTAGAAATTAACTGAGTAGATATTTTAAAAGAATTTAAAGAAAGAAAAAGAAAGAATTTAAAGTAAGAATTTGGATAAGGATTTAAAAAAGTTAGACACAGAGAATTGATAAAGATAGAGTTTAGTAAGAATTTAAAGAAGAATTTAAAAATAATTTAAAGATTCAAATTTGTTAAAGAATTTATACAAAGAATGTATAAATTATTAAAGAAATAATTTAAAGAAGAAATTTATAAAAAAATTATAAAAATAAATTAAAGATTTTATAGAATTTAAAAAAGAAATATTAAAGAATTTAAAGAATTTAAAGACGAATTTACAGAATTTAAAGATACGATATTAAAAAAATTGATAAAAGAAAGAATTTAAAGAATATATAATTTTAGAATAAATATCAAATAAAATTTTAAGATGAAAGAAATATTTAAAAGGAATATTATTAATAATATATGAATAAAATATTTATAAAGAAGTTTTATTAAAAAGATTTAATGAAAGATATTTAAATGTTATTATAAGATGAAATAAAGAATTTAAAGAAATTCAATAAGTAATATTAAAAGATAAGAATTACAAAGGAATTTAAAATAATAATGTATCGAAATGAAAAGGGGAATTTTAAGAATTTAGAAGTAAGGAATTTAAAATAATAAATTTAAAGACAGAATATTAAAGTAGAATTTGAAGAAACAATGTAAAACAACTTCTTTCACCAAGTACTAAATTTAAATAAGAATTCAAAGGCAACCTTAAGACTTTAGACGTAAAGTTTTTAATTAGGAAATTTTTAAAGAATTAAAGTTAAATATATTTAAAGAATTTAAAATCGTAGAATAAATAAGAATATTTAAAAGAAATTAAAGAAAGAATTTAAAGAATTTCAATTAGAATCTAAAGAATGGCTTCTTATTTCAATAAATATTTACCAGAAAAAAAAATTATTCAAAATTTTTAAAAAAATGTAATTTAAATGAAAGTAAATATAAAGAAGATATTTTAGATTATTGTCCTAACGTAATCTGCATTATATAGAATTTAAAAGATAAGGGTGATCAAGTGAAATGAGAAAAGAAGAATTTAAACTAAGAGTTTTATTAATAATATAATTTATAAAGAAAGAAAAATGAAAAAAACTATTCCGCAAAAGAAAATTAATTTTATTTTGTTATTGCAATAAGAAATGAATACTTGCTCTCGAATTTATAAAAAATGGCATTCTTATATAGAATTGTATTTATAATTTCGAAGAAGATGGATATATATAGATATTAGCTAATTAATTACAAGTAACGCGCATAACGATTACATCGTTTCTTAGTTCTCGTTAGACTTTGAGACAATACATAACGATAAGAATAATTTAAAGAATTTATTAATATGATTGATAAAAAAAAAAATTTTTGATAATATAAGAATACAGGTGTAAACTTATCAATATTATAATATAGTAAGTTAAAGAGAGATGATTATATATAAATATTATTTCTAAAATTGATATTAAAAAAAGAATTAAATAAGAATTTAAGAATTTAAATAGAAATTTATAAAGAAGATATGTTATAAGAGACTGCTTAATAGCACACACGAACGATCAAGTCGCAACTTAGGAAAAATCCACACGTATAGAATTTAATAGAGATCATATATCGTGAGTCTAAAGACGAGACAGAGATGAGTTACGATTTCACAATAGCATTCTATTACATGAAATTATATAAAGAGAATATTATTATTAAACACGTAATAACATAACATAGAGTTATAGATCTTTAAAGACATGCATTATAATGTCCACGAGTGATGTTATAGTGAGAGAGTATTGAACATTAAAAACTTCCAGAAAAATAATTCAGAGACACGTAAATAATATGCCCAGTTGTCGAGTTTATATAATAAAAGAATTTTTAAGCCAGAGTATAAATTTAAAGAATTATTCAACTTTCAACTAACATATATATGAACTAAGTATGAGTGTAAATTGGATTATCTCTCTAAAGTCTAAGCATATTTTAATAAAATAGAATTTATAAGGCAAAGTGACACACTTCAATAAGAGAAGTAGATCTTGTATACAAACTGTTGATTAGAAGTTTCAGTCATAAGACTTAAAAACTATTAACTTAAAAAGATATTTATAAATATATATACGAAAATTAATTAACAATTATAAACACATCGAATATTTTTAAAGTATGCTAATATGTACACTAATTCAATTATCCACTTAAAATATATCCCCAGAAATATAGATAATTTATGATAAGAAATTTTTAAAGTGTGAATGAATGAGGAATGTTATAGAAGAATATTAAAAGAAAAATTAAATAGAGTACAGAATCTGCTACACTAAGTTAAAGATATAGTTAACGATTTCACATAAGAAATATATCTAGACAAGAACGAGAATAATTATACGATAGTAGTATAATAAAAGAAGGAATTTTATAAGTAATAATTTATATCAATAAAAAGAACAAATAAGATATTAATATACATATAAGAGAATTATATAAAGATAGTAAGAAAAACGAACGAGACTCAGAGAAGGTCTTAAAAATTATAAAGATAACGTAATTAAGTATATATATTACTAAAAAGCACTTATATATTTTATATAGAATTTAAAGAGATATTTCAAGAATTTCTATACGAAAATAATACAAGTATGGAACTCAATATCACAAGATGAGAGATATTTAACTACATATAAGATCACTGTAATGCGTAATATTATTATAAGAGAGACTCTAAAGTACATGAAGAGATTTAACACAGAACTATTATAAATAGAAAGACCAAATTATATACTTAAAGAATTTTAGAAGATCATACAGAATTATATTCGATCCCAAAGCCTATTAGGAAGAGTAAAGTAATCATAAAGAAATTTACACGTACTGTATATAATTTATAAAACGGAGAGTATTTACCAGAACACTCATAATGGAAAATATATAAATCAAGATATAAAAATCATAGTACCACACCTTTAATAAATACGCCATGTGTATATAGTTGAAGATCGATATAGTATATCTTATTATACAGTATACAGAATATTAAATCTAATGAGAATATATAGATGAGAGAATTAGTAATATATTACAGCTGAGCCATGTATAATATTTACTTAGGAAGATATCAAATTCTGAAGACAATCTGTTAAAAAGTGTAAGTTTAATCTTAAAGAGTATTCTGATTATAGCTATTATCGTGAGAAAAATATAGAATAAAAAGGAGTATTTAAAGGAATTTTAAAGTGAAAGATATCTAGTACAATAGAATAGTGTTATAGAGAAGAAAGAACTATCCTCTCACAAAAAGTCATACTCAGAAAATGAATATGAGGCTTTAAATATGCATAGACTTTCTGAAATAAGAGAGTTATATGTGACACAAGAATCTTCTAAAAGAAAGTATGATATTTAGTAACTAAAATCACAATTTTAAATATGTGTTGCCTCATAATTCTCATTCTGTAAAGTATCTGCAATTACCAATACCAAAATGGTAAGAAGTAGAAGGAAAACCTGACTTTCGGCGTCTTTTGAACTACAAACTTTAAGACACAGATCTTCAAAAGTTAATTATAAAAAGAATATTGTAGCCAAGAAATAAGAATGTGTTTGAAAGAATAATTATATAAAGACAAGTGAATTTTATAAATAGCACGTAAAATTTGAATCAGCCATTTAATAGATTATAAAGTAAGAATTAAATATATAATCTTAAAGAAGAATTTATAGGTAAAGTATTTAAAAGAAGAATTTAAATAGATATATTTATTTAAAAGGAAGAATTTAAAAAAAATATATTATTAAAAGAAGTGAAATTTTAAAAATATTTAAAAGATCATCTAACATAAAGTAATATAAATTTCTATAATGTAATAAGAACTATTTTACACTCTTAAATATAATAATTAAAAAATAAATTAATAGAAGAATTTTAAGAATAGATTTAAAAGAAGAATAAATATAAATTATATAATATTAAGGATATTTAATAAAAATTAAAGAGTAAATTTATAAAGGAAGAGATGAAATCTAAAAACATTTAAATATAATTAAAGTGAAAATTTATAAGGAAGAATTTAAAGAAATAACTAAAAGTAAGAATTTAAAGAATATACACTCCGAATAAAGAAAATTATTAAAATGATTAAGATAAAGAATTTAAAAGGAATAATTATTAATTATAAGTATTTAAGTTTTCTATTATAAAGAATTTTAATAAATAAGAATGATAAAATTTAAAAATATAAGTATTTAAAAATGAATTATTTAGAAATAAAAAATTACAAAGCAGAATATAAATAAAAGAATTTATATAAAAAATTTTAAAACACGAATGCTATATTGAATTATAAAAGTAAAGTATTTTAAAGGATTGTAAAGTGTAGGTTTAAAAGTGAATTTATAAAGAAGAATATTAAAGTAGATTTTTTTTAACTGGATGAATGTAATATAATTTAGAGAAGTAATATTTAAAAGAATGTGTTTTCCAATAAATTGAAATAATTTAAGAGTAATTAATTTATAAAGAATTTATAAAAATAAATTAAAGAATTTAAAGATAGAATTTTAGTTAAAGTAAATTTATAAGCAAGGGATATTTAAATAGATATAATTTAAAGAGAATTCTAAAAGACTTTTAAAGTAAAGAATTTATAAAAATTTAAAAAGTAACATTCTTAAAAATATTTACTTAAAAATAAGAAGGTATATCAAATTAAGAGATTAAAAGTTAGTTTAAAGAAGGATTTAAAAAGAATTTATAATAAAATAAATTTAAAATTAAATATATATAAGAATTAAATTTAAAGAATTTTATAGGTATAAGTTTTAAAATAAAAATAATTTTAAGTAACCAAATTTAAAAAAAGTTAAAGTTTAAAGAATTTTAAAGAATTCAAAGTAGAACATTAATGAACTTTAAAAATTAATTTAACAGAAGAATTTAAATATTTTATAAAACATAAGATATTTAAAGTAATTAATTAAAGAAGAATTTAAAGAATCAAATCTTTGTTATTAAAGAGTTTAAAGAAGAATTATAAAGAAAAAATAAATAGTAATAAAATAAAATGATTGATATAAAATAATAGAAATTTAAATATATAAATTAATAATGAATTAAAGATATTTAAATAAAGAATTTTAAAAGAATTTTAAAGAAGAATTTAAAGAATTTAAAGAAAGAAATCTTAAAGTAAATTTAAAGAATTTTAAAGTAAATAATAAATTTAAAGTAATTTAAAGAATATATATTTAAAAGAATTTAAGTAAGAATTTAAAGAATTTATAAAGTGAGAAGAATATTAATAAAAGAATTTAAAGAAGAATTATTTAAAATCTAGTTAAAATCCAACCTATTTTAAAAGGAAGTAAATATTTACTTAAAGAATTTAATAAAGAATATGAAAAGAAATAAGAATGAAGTGAGCGCAATACTTTAAAGTAATATTAGAAGCGCAAAATATATTTATAACGAAATAATACATCTCAACGCCCGTAAATTAAATCTCTTTCAATCCTTCGTGTGTTGTGTGGT
>JABUQX010024879.1:0-41619 GCA_015478945.1 Trachelipus rathkii | reverse complement strand
TTGATGTAAAACATTTGTTACGTCAGCATTATATTCTTTGTGGTCAGTTTGATGATTAGACAGGTTTATGGTTAAATTTTTGTTTAAATATTACGAGTTAATGTAAAATTAACATTGATATGTTAGAGATATGCATGAAAAAGTGTTAATAGGTTACGCTTTGCACGCAATGTTATTACTTTACTGTTGTTAAGACAGGATGTTTGTTAATGTTAGTGGTTTATTCGTACGTTTATGGTGTGTTGGGTTTGTCTTGTACATTTATTATTCTAGCCTTTTCTTAGGTTAGCTTTATTAATGTAAAACGTTGTTACGTTAGCTTATACTCAATGGTTAGTATATAAAGAAACTTATTTTTGTGTTATGTTTGAATAAAACTTTGCCTATGTTTACAGTATTCGTTTTGTGTCTGTATGATAATTAAAACAAGGTTATGATAAATTCTTGTTAAATATTACTCTGTCAATGTAAAATAACGTTAATATGCTAAAGAGAATGTTCTGGAAAAGTATGAATAGTGTTACGTTTTGTATTGCAGTGCTTAGGTTACTTTACAGTGTTAAGTGTGGACCTTTGTTAATTTGCCTAACCAGTTCTATTTCATGCTTAAGTTGTGGTAGATTCGTCGTTGTACATTATTTTTCTTAGGCCATATGATGCTATTTTAGCTTTATTAATGTGAAAAACCTTGTTATGGTCAGCATATATTTCGTTGGCCCGGCCGCGGGCGCGTTAGTATATAAAGAACTCATTTTTGTGCTATTTATTGTTGTTGTTGTTGTTGTAGTTGTCTAACGAGGAATATATACATTTGAACTGATATGGTTCGTTCATACGTCGTATTCTTGTTTACTTTCTTCTGAATGGGTTTTAAAGAAAGAATCTCATTACATTTAAAGGTTGTTTATACACTATTTTCTTCAGTAGGATAGTTTTCGCAGTGCTGATACGAAGACATCTCCCCTCATCTCTACGCTTGTGTTGATATCTTCACGAGGCGTTTCGTTATTCCCAACGATGTGTCATTTATATTTAATTGTAAACCGAATGGGGACTGCTACATTGCTCATATTCCTGTCAGAGGTCAAATATAATAAGTATTGCACCACTTTATGCAAATGGTTATAGCATAAAAAATCATTTCATGTTTTGAGTTGTTATTTTCTGAAAGGGGGAAGGAGTCTAAAAAAGAGATATTGTTATTTGGGATAAGGTTATGATAAATTTTTTGTTAAAATATTTACTATGATTAATGTAAAAAAACGTTTTGTTACGTTTGCATTATATTCGTTGTCTGTATGCATAATCGGTCAAAGTTAGATACATTTTTTGATAAATGTTTACTGTGTCAATGTAAGATTAACGTTTAATATGTAGAGAATATGCCTTGGAAAAAGTCATGAACAGGTTACGTTTCTGTATGTAAAGTTAGTTTACTTTACTGGTGTTAAGCGTGGAACTTTGTAAAGGTTAACAGTTTATTAGAGCGTAAGATGTGTTAAGGTTTGTCGTTGTACAGTATTTTTTCCTAGTTCATATGATGCTATGGTTAGCTTTGTTAATGTGAAAACATTGTTATAGTTAGCATATAATACGATTTTATGTTAAGTGTGGGATTCTGTTAATGTTAACAGTTTATTCGTATGTTAAGTTGTGTTTAGGTTTGTTTCTTTGTACTTATTTTCTTTGTTCCAGTAACGCTATGTTAGTTTTATTGATGTGGCAAACTTTATTTCCGTTAGAGTATATTCGTTGATCAGTTATAATTAGCCAATGGTGTGATAAATTTTAGTTAAATATTACTGTTGTTCAGTGTAAGATTAACGTTATATGTTGGAGATATGCTTGAAAAAAAAGTTAAGATTTAGCTAAAATTAAGCATACCATTTTAGTTGCTTTACAGGTGTTAAGTGTAGACCTTTGTTAATGCTAACAGTTATTTGTGTGTAAGTTGGGTTAGGTTTGTCTTTTTGCATTATTTTTCTTAGTTACATGTTTCGCTATGTTAGTTTTATTGATGGGAAAACTATTAGGTTTTAGAGTATATTCGTTGATCGTGATGATAATCGGGACAAAGGCTTATGATACGATTTTAGTTTAAATTGTCTATTGTGTTAGTGTAAGATTAACGCTTAATATGTTAGCGTTATGCTTGAAAAAGTAAGATGAATAGGTTACGTTTTGCAAACCCATGTTAGTTGCTTATACGGCGTGTTAAGTGTGGAAACTGTTAAGTTAACAGTTTATTCGTCGTTTAGGATTATTTTTTGAAACTTTTTTTAAAAATTTTTGTTGTTGTTTACATTATTTTCTTAGTTCATGTAACGATTTGTTAGCTTTTATTGATGTGGAAACTTTGTTACGTTAGCATACTTCGCTGCTCTATCAATATAATTAACCAATGTTGTGCTATAGATTTTAGTTAAATATTACCATTTTAGTGTAAATTAACAGCGTTATGTTAGAGATATGCTTGACAAGTAAGAATAGGTTACGTATTGCTGCTATGTTAGTTACTTTAACTTTGGTGTTAAGTGCGGTACTTTGTTTATGTTGACTGCTTATTCGGGCGTGAGGGATGTTGTTAGGTTTGTTGTTGTACATTATTTTCTTAGTTCAAGTTATGCTATGTTAGCTTTATTAATGTTGAAAACTTTGTTACGTTAGAGTATACTCATTGGTTTGTCTATATGATAATTACACACGGTTATGGATAAATTTTGTTTAAATATTACAGGTCCTTAATGAAAATAACAGCGATATGTTAGAAAAGGGTAAGTAGGTTACGTCTTTGTATTCTATATTAGTTACTTTACTGTGTTAAGTGTGGAACTTTGTTTAACGTTAACAGTTTTTATTTCCTGTTTAAGATGTGCTAAGTTTGTCGTTGTGGGTTATATTCAAAGTTCAGATGAAACTGAAAGCTTTATTAATGTTGAAAACTTTGTTACGTCAACATATATGATTGATGTTTGTATAAAGAAACTTGATTTTTATGTTATGTTTATCCCAAAATGATACTTCGAAATGTGACTTGAATCAATAGATCAATAGATCAATAGATTCAAGGGATGGACAGGAGGGTGGCCGGATGATGGCTGGATGGTGGTTTGAATTTACTGGATTACTGCTTTAGGTATGCTAAAACGTTTACAATTTTTAGTTAAAAATTTTTGACCTTAATCAATAGATCAATAGACACAGATGGTCAGGAGGGCAGTTGGATAGTGGTTTGATTTAGTGATTATTACACCCTATACCTTTTAACTGTTTTACAATTTTTTAGTAAAAAAATTTGACCTTAATCACAATAGATCATAGATCACAGATGGTAGGAGGGAGGTTGTATAGTGGTTTGATTTAGTGATTTACTGCTTTAGGGTATGTAAAAGTTACAATTTTAGTAAAAAAATTTGACCTTAATCAATAGATCAATTAGATCACAGATGGTCAGGAGGGGTTGGATAGTGGTTTGATTTACTGATTTACTGCTTTTAGGGTATGTAAAACGTTACAATTTTAGTTAAAAATTTGACCTTTAATCAATAGATCAATAAGATCACGATTGGATAGAGGAGGGTGGATTGGGTGGCTTGATTTAGTGATTTACTGGTTTAGGCGTATGTAAAACGTAAAAATTTTTAAGTTATAAACATAAAAAATTGTAAGAAATTTTATTTATTTATTTATTTTATTTATTTATTATTTATTTATTTTCTTCTTGATGGTTCTGAAACCATTTATTTCGAAATCTACAGGCTCCTTTAACATATATAAAGACACCAACATGTTGTTATCACGACTGTTTTATTAACTCGGCACCCGTAGTGGCCTCCAAGCACCGGGTGCCAGAAGCGCAACTCTCAGATTCACATATCAAGTATTTCTTGAAATTCCAACTCTGAATTCCTCTCACCAAATTTCAGCCAATTACGAGAACACTTCGATTTTTTAAAGAGGGGTGGGGTCCCCTTCGGGGACCCAGCGGGGATGTAACTTTGTATATGACTAGAGGTTACCTCCCCCTGGGTCCCCCGAAAGGGGGACCCCACCCCCCCCTTAAAGAATCGAAGTGTTCGTAATTGGCTGAAATTTTTTGAGAGGATTCAGAGTTGAATTTCTAGAATTACTTGATATGTGAATCTCTGGAGTTGGCTCCGGCAACCGGTGCTGGAGCCACTGCCGTGCCGAGTTAATAAACAGTCGGTATAACAACAATGTTGGTTGTCTTTATATATGTTATCGAGTCTGTAGATTTCGAAAAATAATGGTTTCAGAACCATCAAGAAGAAAATAAATAAATAAATAAATAAATAAATAAATAAATAAATAAAATTTCTTACACTTTTTATGTTTATAACTTAAAAATTTTACGTTTTTCACATACCCTAAAGCAGTAATCACTAAATCAAGCCACCCAACCATCCCTCCTGTTCACTCCGTGATCTATTGAATCTATTGATTTAGTCAAATTTTTACTAAAATTGTAACGTTTTACATACCCTTAAAGCAGTAAATCAGTGTAACTCAAGCACCCTATCCAACCTCCCTCCCACCCGGTATTGCTCTTATAAATTATGTTTTAAGGTAAATTTTTACTTAAATTGTAACGTTTTACATACCCAAAGCAGGGTTAAATCACTAAATAACCACTTTACGGCCTCCTTACTGACCATCTGTGATCTATGATCTATGATTAAAGGAGTCCCAAAATTTTTACTAAAATTCTGTAACCGTTCTTACATACCCTACCAAGCAGTACCCACATCATAAATCAACCACTATCCAACTCCCTCCTGACCATCTGTGGATCCCCCTAGTTGATCTATCTATTAAGGTCAAAAATTTTTACTAAAAATTGTAACGTTTTACATACCCTAAAAGCAGCCCTACCAATCAGTAAATCAAATACCACTCATAGGCGGCAAGAATCATCCAAATTCTTCATTACGCGGGCACCCACTAAACCTGTCCGATCCTTTTTATTTCATATTGACTATTTATTGATTGTTGAATTTGTATATTTCAGAGGTTGCACGCATTTGGGTCGATGGTAATTCAGTTTGAATATTTCGTTGATATTGAAAAAGATCACTTTATAAAAAGTGTGTCATCTCGCATATTGATGACATGTTTTAATGTTATCAGTATTTAATATTTATAAAAACGTTACCAATATTAGCTCTTTTCTCTTTTTGATTTATTCATCTTATCTTAATATGAAGATAAATATAACCTACTATATATCCACTTTCTATTGAGTATGATTAAATATTTATGCTTATAATAAGATTACAATAGTAATACAAAATATCACAAATTCGAAGTAGTACTATGAATCGACACAGGCACAAGCTGGTAATTACACTGAGGTATAGCGTTTCATCTGAGAGCGACAAATTCTATAAATCTTATACAACCTTCGCACAAAGTTGTAACCTATATTCATTTATATCAGGCGCTGATATATCGTCTGCTCTACGTGAACACAGCCAATATATCATCATCTGGTAAGGAGATATCTAGAATGTTTAAATTCACGCAGCTCTCCTTGACTTGAAAGTGGAGACTAGGGTGTTTCGCTCTATCAACTTTCTCAGTCCCATATCTTTCTTAAGTGGTCGAACTGTAGGGTCTAGTGATAACCCAATATCACTCGATGACGTCTACATCTAATACTCTATTACTCATACGAGTTTATCAAATAATTATACGTGAATAATCATAGCACACGTGACTCCTCATATATATACGTCAAAATATACTGAATACTATTGACGTATAACTTGAGAAATATTTACAAATAAATAATAACGCATAACTAGAGAAGCATAATATCTAGCAATGAGTATCGACATGCAACCTATACAAGTAGCATAGATGCAGACGTATCACACCTTTAGATAGAATTTATGCACATTACGAAATATAACTTTATCACAATTTTCTTGAGCAACACAAACTTAATTACATTAATTATCATTAACAATATAAATAATACAACTATATTACCAGTAAAGTCATAACTAATCACTCAAATATACTCTATTAAATACTATAAATTAAACATACATTATACTTTATTGTAAACAAAATTTATTATATAAAGCATTCCTGCTTACAAAAAAAATACACCATCTACATATAATAAAAATCTCGATATCTGATAGATATATATGAGGCATTACATCACATAGATAACCAATCATATAATACACTCATTGAGTCATACAACAATAAAAAGACGAAAGATCAAAATTATGAGCTTCTTCTACAATTTATATGGAATACTACTGCAGTAATACATAATAGATTACGACCATAGTCAGTGTAATCAAAACACTAAAATACTAGAGGTGCATATAGTAGAATGTTAATATATATACACACTTATCAATTTAAAATAGTAAAATAAATATAATACACGATTAGTACGTAAGAAGTGAGATAGGTGACTGAGTATGGTTTGGAGCAATTTCTATTGTTGATTATATATACACTATTTCATCTACAATCAAAGCAAATATACCAATACCCCTAAGACGATATAATAGATATGCATACTGGTATTTGTTCATACCATTCCACACTTTTAAACAAAATGCATTTGAGTACATTTTATATATTTATATAGAGAATTATGAAATATTATCCAATATTTATTTATTTATTTTAATATATATAATGTAACAAGTGTAACTTTTAATTATATATATATATATATTATAAAATAACACGCAGTTTCCTTTCGCTCATTGCTTAAAAAATTATTATAATATTATATATTAAATTAATAATATTTTATAATAATAATATAATAACTATTAATAGCATCAGATATAAACAACTGACCTCAATGAACATAAATCAGATTTATAAGAGTTTATAACGTAGACTTATATAAATATAAACGAAGTTACCTCATATTGATCTAAGTAGTATTGTATCTTCCTTATACTGATTATATATATATATATAAATATATACAAATATATAATTAATATATAGTATAATACAATAGTTATGACCCGGTGACCTTAGAGAAGTGAAACATGATATAGTATATATAATATTATGAGTATATATATAGAATAAAAAATTATATAATAATAACAACATTAGCAATATGCAATATAGAAGGATCACATTATTACTCTCACTAAAAACTAATAAATAAAATTGAAAATATCAATCTCTATACTATACACTCAATGTTCAACATACTACCGTTACATAACATTACTAATAGTTGAGCAAATATTTGAGCCTATAATACCATCGGCGAAGTGATTATTGTACTCATCACCTGGAAGTGAGATGAGCGCGCCAGTTATCAATATCATGGAGAAACGTGGCAAACGATACGTGCATCTATATTATAAAAAACGTGAGATATTAAATTCACGATTTAACCATGTATTGTGAACTCAACTTAAAATAAGATATAGAGAACCACTCAGAAAAAGCTTTACTTATCTATAGATTTTAGTGTACTCCATTATCTTTTAAAAAAATTATCAAAAAGTTTAAAATTTTGTACCTAATTACTTCCATTATGTCTACTATCCACAGCGCCTAACTCACGCAGAGAGACTACATCTGACACGTCGTCCGACCTATGAGCGCGCGGTTTCGCCTCTATATGCTGTGTGCGAGAGGCCTCCTATTCTATAGGGAGTGTGGCACAAATAACCTGCTAGTCAGGCGAAGCGAGAGCAACATGCAAAGAACTATAGCATGCACAGTGTAGCGTCAAGTTCAGCAGCTGGAGATTTAATTGGAGAATGTCTGTTCGGATTATTTGGAGTATTTGTTGATTTGGTGTTATATAAACCTTTTATTAAACCTGTGGTTATTATCTTTGACTATAACACCCTGGCTGGTGTTTCTGCGATTGAAATGTGTTTGTGTATTGTGTCGTGAGGTCTTATTTATCACCATCACCCTTTCTTGGTTAATATATAGATCTCTCTCTCTTTCAATTTATAATGCAAAATGGACTCAACTGATAGTATGCTTTTCATCATTCTCGACAGAGTCTGAAGCCGGTGATGCGGCAGATAAATGCGACGAGTCTGTGTTGCTTAGCATCATATATAATATGGACTCTCAAACACTCTTATGCTCTGTGTAATATAATTGAGTTTGATTAGGGGCAGAATTTTTAAATTTCGGATAGGCATATCATTACTTATGCTGGTAAATGCTATATATATCGTTTGTTTCACCATATATACCAAATCCATCAGTCTCGGTCTAAAACACAGACAGATTATAATAAAACATCTATTTACTTTATTAATGATGCTCATATTGTTAGGGATAGTATTATAATAAAAGAAAATTAACAAATAATTATTACATTCCTACATTATATTTTAAAACGGGAGGCTCAACGGCTTATTATTTGTGTATATAACGATAGACGTCCGCTTGACTATTCTCTAGGTCTTGTTTGAGTTGTAAGATCCGGATTATATTTAATCTGCATTTGTGATAGATGTAATTTGATACGGTCTCTTAGTTGATTTTCTCTTATATAAGGTGTAGAAATATGGAGATTAAGAGAAATATAGCGACAGTTGAACTATATGCATTACTCTCCTTATCTCTCACACGGGGGTTTCGGAGTGATCACACCTTTGGGGTGTTAGTATATTATAATTTCATATTATAATATAATTTACGCGTGAGGCATTATATTATTATTCAGATGAGTACCTAATCTATGACATTAATTCACATAGATGACGATTCGGTGGAGACTAATAGTAAATATAATCTAACTAGGATAGATGATGTGAAGAAGATATAACATTAAAGCTAAGTGTAAACAGTGAGTGAACTTAGAAAATGAAGTAGAAAAGCGGACGTGATATTCGTCTAATGTCTGACTCTGTATAAGTAATAGAAATATGAGATAGAGTGAGCGAAGTTTGAGGCAGAGTAATTATTCTCAAGTATAGCTGACTGATATATAAAATAAAATAAAGTAAGAGAGAGGGGAAAAGTAGGATATGAAAATGGATTAATTGCATATCGATTATTTCCAGTTGAGAGAGTTCTATGTGCAAGCAAGTAAGTTTACTATAGATGGTAATAAATGTAGTATAACACAGCACACACTGAGTATTAGTGTGCGCAGATTAGTAGATATTTAATTAGTAGTATATCATATAAAGGTAAGAGCGGTGTATAAGTGATCGATGTGTGTTTAATATATGATAGGTATATCTTCTGTAAGTAGAATGTAATGCCTGTGAGTTAATATTAATGAATGTGTTCAAATATTGTTGTATAGTGAAGTGTTTATAAGATAAGTGTTCTCGAGAGAGTAGGTTCTGTATTAATGAATATTTGGTAAGTAGTGGTGATATGATGTCGCATGTGTCATGATATATACGTGTACTTATATAATGTCAAAAGAGGATTTATTACTGAGCTTCAGGTGCACCATGTGTGTGCTGCGAATTATCCGTTACGTACAATGGTGTGACACTCGACGATGAGGATGAAATAATACTCTATTAGCTCCAAAATAAATTACTAGATGGGGAAATGTCGTGCTTCTCTGTGGCTCCGGTCCTCATCGTGAGTGTGTGTGTATGATTTGTCATTTTCCAAGTTTTAAATTACTCAATTGATGGAGTGGAGAGTGTGATATATATCTCTCTCTTTACCTTAGCTCCACTATTTATGGTTTGCTAGTCGCAGATACACCTATCCTTCCTCACTACAAAAACACAAATCCATTAGTTCAGATTTATTATTATGGAAGATTGACGTATAGAATCAATTGCCATGCCCACTTCCTTTCCCCTCTCTATCCCACTCATCTACAAGCACTCACTATGCACAGAGTAATAAAATCAACATAATATCTAGTAGACATAGATGATGACTAGAAATGAAACTATTCAATATTCGATGTACGCAACTACCCCACAACACTTAACAACATCAACTCACCCTCTTCTTAGACATAGTGACAACTCTTCAATTACCATAAGACACTACAATCTCCATTAAATCGAGAGTTTACCAATTTACTCTCAGATACAATCCTCCACTCAAAATACAAATCACACTGTAAATTAACCTGTGCAGTACACTATTCATCATTTTCTAACACAAAAACATATCGCACACATCCGTTTTTTACTATTTTTTCGCCATCATATCTCAGCAATCACCTACTACTTCGTATTCAACCTATACCTAGCATATCACACTCTTGAGCTTTTTACTTCCATATCCCGCCTGCTCACTTAATTACCTCAACGTGACTAAATTCTACTCATGTCACTCACTATTCTCTCTTTTCACTCTTATAATATAATATTAAGTATATATTATATGACTGTGCGTTCATCATCACGTCAACTTATCTCACACTACTATCCCCTATACTATATCTAATATATTATTATAGTATATAGAAATATATATAATCTTAAGTTTATCTGTATTTTATATTTACTTCTATCATCTAACAATTTAATAAATACGACATTAACATATTTTCTATCTATCAAAGTAAGACTGGCATTCTTAGTGTAGACAAAAGACATAGATTACAAATATGACTGATTAATCTTAATTTAAGTGATCTCTTAACTACCTCTCTCTAAAAACTACACCCCAGTTCTTGAGATTCAGAAAGAGACTGAACTATATATAAATTAGCCCAGATAGCGCGCTGCGAGTTAAATTTATACACTCTTTAGGAAACGGAATGAAGGACAAACCAAATAATACCAATTACCAATAAATACGCTCGACACTCCTTATTACACAACAGAGTGATCCGATGTATGTTGTCTGCAAGAGTACACGAGCATCTTCCTTTATAATACTAAACGCATTTTTCTCTATCCCCTCAGTCACAATCTATTACAATAACTCCCATCCTCCTAAATATATTACTCCATGCTATCTGCCTATCTTTCTCTGATATCACTTGTCCTTAGTACAAAAAACGGCTTGCATTCTCTCATAAGAATATGGTGTAAACACAAAAACTCGAACCTATTACAAAAGATAGCCAGAAGGTGTTTAACTCTATCGTCTCTCCATACAGGCCAAGTATGACTATGACACATCGATAATTTAATTCTAGGCAATGTCCAATGAGTATTATACAACATACAGCGACATATCATTAGCACGAAGAGACTACAAACATGACATGATACAAACAAAGCACAATGACTACTGATATACCTCCGAATATAATACTTCAGGCCACGTCGCATTTGACGAAAACAAGTTGAGTCCTTTTGCATTATAAATGGCAAATAAACTTTAAATATAAACAAAGATGCGTGCAGGATGACACCACATACAGATACGCATACAAGCCCAAGCACAGTTAGATTTGAGAAACCAACAGCATAATTACCAACTAAGGGAATCAATATACTCCAAGCAACCAAGCCGCAGAGAATCGCATAAATGCAGTCTCCTCTCATATATTTTCTGTTGTGGTTCCTGGACTAAGTTTTTTCACCTGAAGAGGTCCTCCCACCAGAGACGGCGAAACTATGATTGGTACTCGAGAGGGACTATTTGAGTGTAGACCCTCACTCTGGAAAGAAGCTGTGATATGAAATGGAGAATTGAAAAAATTTGAAACTTGAGTTATTTTTTTTAACTGCGGAAAATAAGATAGTAATATATCCTATATTTTCTTTAAACGTGATTAAACAACGGTTTAACGTAAATTATTAAGCTTTTAGTTTTCATAGTACTCCCCATTACCAATCTAAGTTTAAGGGGGGAATAATTCTGTCATAAATCTCTCAATATAATTAAAATATATCTTTATATATATAAATACAATTTTATATTATAATAGATAAATAAAATTAAAATAATTAATATATAATTTGAAAATAATATCTTTGTTATCTGAAAGATAAAAACTATACTAATGAGATATATAAAACCAATTTATTATTACCTAAATTAATAATATATTATTTTATATAATACACATAAATGAGTAATATATTATATAATATATATATAAAATATATATATATAAATATATAATAATATATATATAATATATATTAATAATATATATATATATAATATAAATATATATATAAGTTATATTATTATTTATTTAATAATTATATTAATATTATATTATATATATATATATATATAATATATATATATATATATATATAATATATATAATATTAATATATATAGATTAATATATATAATATTATATATATATTTATATATATAATATATACTATATTAATATATATATTATATATAATTATATTATTAATATATATTATATAATATATAATTATAATATATTAAATATATTTATATATATAATATATATATTATATATATATATATATATATTTATATAATTATATATATATATATTATATATATATAATAATATATATATATATAATATATATTAAATATAATATTTATTTATATAATTATTATATATATATATTAATTTAAGTTATACTATATATTAAATATTATACTAATATATATATAATATTATATAATATATTATATATAATAATCTATATATATAAAAATTATATTATAACTATATTATTATATAAATTATCATTAAATATATATATATTATATATATTATACTATATATATTATTAATAATATATATATAAATATATTAACTATATATAATATATATTAAATATATATATATATATAATATAAATATATAATTAATATATCATTATATATATTACACTATTACTATATATATCACTATATAGTAATATATAATAGTATATTAATATAATAATATTCATATATCTGCAATGAGAGTCATAAGCTTGATTATAGTTACTCAACGTACTGATATGAATATATTCGTGAATAAAGGAAAGAAATGCTAGACGTAAGAAAAGCGTTTATAATCTCTGACGATAGCCCAATACTTACAAATTTTGAGAACCGATAATGACTGGAATAGTTGACCGTGCCATATTGAGCGAGATAACACGTCTAGCTCTGCTTCACTCTTGTTCTCAAGCGGTGAGAGCTGGGCTTGAATATGCGACCCTAAACCCAGATTGTTAAGAGACATATCCATCCAGAGCCGCATAACACCTATACTAAGAATCAAAGGCAGACTTGGAAAAGGTGCCGAAGATTTCAGGAAGGACGGTCTCAGAAGATACCGCACGACACTTGAGCAGACTTTGCGCATGTTTTCATAAACTAGAGAGTAATTTGATCTTCCATTAAGATCAAGCGGAGCGATGCAAAACAGGGGAATGAGGCCATATTTGGATAACACGATGGATTTCATAAATATTAAAAACATGATACAGTTAAACATGTCATCCTATGCAGATGATACACACTTATTCCATAAAGTGATCTATTTCCATTATCAGACGAAAGAATTATTTCAAATATTTATCCTCAGACTGCAGCCGAGATACAGGATGTAGGTATCATATAATCTTGAGCGGTATTTAATACAAATGATCGAAGATAGTGGATTGGGAAAAATTAGAGAATGATAATGCTGAGTGATTAAATGCAGAGCAGGAGCAAAAACGGGTATAAGTATGAGTTGTGTACTGTAATGAGGAAAGCGTGACAAAGAAAACTCAGTGAGTAGGTAAGGACTATTTATATTACAAAAATTCGTAGCTAATAACTAACGAGAAGGGTATGAAATGAACTGTAAAGTCCCTAATTTAATCTGTAAAGGTTACTGTTAGCGTATCCTGTATACATTCTAAGTCTACTAATGCGCGTGAAGTCGGTAAAAATAAACACAGATAAAATGTATATGAACTCTTTGAAGATGCGTAAAAACGGAGGTTGCTTATGAGACGTGTGGAGCAAATCCAAGATTGCCGAAGAGCGTGAAACCAACGTATCCTTTCAATTAATCTCAAATTATAAATTAAGACGTGTAATTCCTTTTATACTAAAATCTACTTTTAATGATGCATATAAATAATCATTAATGTCATCGATATAATTTACAAGATCGATTAAAAAAGACCCGCCACAAGTCCATCTTCGACTTCGATAAATGCTCTTATTCTAAAGGCTTTAGTTTTTTTCCAAAATCCTCTCTCTCTCTCCTCTCTCTCTCTCTCTCTCTTCTTCTCTCTCCTCTTCTCTTCTCTCCTCTTCTCTTCTCTCTCTCCTCTCTCTCTCTCTCTCTCTCTCTCTCTCTCTCTCTCATCTCTCTTCTCTCACACACACAACACACACAACATACATACAACAACAAGCGCAACCCTTACACACACATACCTTTCACCTCACAGCACACACACACACACAAACCTCACACACTCTCTCTCTTTCTCACATTTACACATACACAAGCGGTCACACACAAAAAAAACCCTCCCACCCCCCCCCCCCCCCCCCCCTCCCAAAACCAAAACCCATACCCCTTTAAAACCTTATTAATAAACTCTTACTATCCAATTACTTACTCTATAACTATTATACTATACTATATATACTATACTTATTTTTCTATATAAAATTTTTTATATTACTATATATATCTCATTTTTTATCTATTACTTTATACTATATATATAGGCTAAAAAGGGAAATTTTGCTTAAAAATTAATCATGTTTTTCTCAAATATCCTTAAGGTTTCAAAATCTGTGTATAAAACACAAGAGTAAATAGAAGGAAACTTTCACTCTTCTCACATTCAAACCAAACATACTCACCAAGACATATATGAAACATGATTTCAGCGTAAAATATATTACTATATTATATATATATACTTATTACTTATAATTAATATAATATTATCATAATATTAAATACTATATCTTACTCTATTATATACCATCTATATCTTCTATTATATATACTTATATATATATATATTTATATACAGAGGTGGGCATTCGTTACTCAAGAGAGTTAATTCCTCTCGCCCGTTAGTTACTTCGTTTACGGAAAATAAGTCAATTCCGTAAATATCGTTTCATATTGCCGTTTCTCCTTGAGTATAGGAAACGTTAACGACACAGCTACGTGTATTCCGTTACTCTCTGTTTATCTTTTCACGCTTTTGACTACCACACTCATTTACGCCGTTATCTTAGGTAATTATTGACTCTTGTGCTCATAAATTAAATTTTCCAAATCATTACACTCTATTATTAAAATTACAAATACCTCCATGTACAGACCTTAAGCGCACTCAAGCAAATTAGCCTTTTAACATCACCAAGGATTATAATATGCTACCAGCCACCTTTCTGCCGGATTCACAAACTTTCCCACCTACCACATCCTGCTTATCAGTTCTCCTTTTCATCCAACATTTATCCAATATTTAAAACTCAGATACGTCTCGTGTCTAAGCTGGCCAATCACACTCTAACAATAACTTACACCGGACTGTCCACAATCACATATCCATAACCTTACTGCTTTCTAACGTTTACTTTTTAAACCTCTACCGATTACAACGGCCTGCGCAAAGTCCCTACTACCAATTCTCCAAAAACTCTCTCAGATTTCCAGCACAAAAAACCGCAATATATCATCATCACTATAATGCTGACACCCTATCATCCTCCTTCCATTCTCCATCAGTTTGTACACGACCATCTCCCTGTGCGTCAAAGTGCTCGCCGTCTAATCCTTTAGTAACCCTTCGCATACAACATTGAATAACCAAGGAGACATACATCCCTGCCTCTCACTCCGCTATAAACATTCTTCCAACAATTTTACATCTTTCTTAAATATATTTTTACACCCCTTAACTATAATCTTTATTTCTCCTTTGTATTTCCACTTACAGAAAGATTCTCCCTACCACAAAACACCACTATACTATTCACTAACACCGCCATTAGAGCTCTCCTATTAATTCCTGTATACGCCTCGTTGAAAATCCATAAAACCCTAAATACAAATTTATTCTTCTCTCTCATTTTCTCAATCATTTGTTTCAATGTAAAGATTGATCCACACATCATCTACACTTTAAACGCAACGTTGTTCTTCACTCCAATCAGGTCCTTTAGTACTCGACGGCACTCTTTCGACCAAATACCCGCATATTTATCTTACCTTACTTTATTCTTTAAACTTTATGACAATACATCCTAATTACCTCCCTACCCTTAATCCACTTTTCTCATAAACATTAGCTTTCATTCACCAATCATTCTATCTTTACTTTATCTTTATATCATCATTCTGTTACACAGCTTCAAATCAATCAACTCAATCACTATTCGCCTCCTTTCTTGACCACTTCTCTCACCATTAATTCTCATCTATTGCCTGCAAGATTACCATCACTTCAACTTCTCTCCTCTCGCGTTCTACCTCCTCCTTACTAATGACCTCATCCCCAAAAATTACTCTACTTCTTCTAACTTATTTGATTCAGTGTAAATATTCATATTATCCCCTCTTTAAGTCACTATCCGAATTAGTTATGCCAGACTCTTTCAAAATGCTTACTCTTTCTCACATCTCTTCCTCACATCCATTTAACTATCATTTACGCGAAAGCACCATTCCTATACATTATTCAATATGCAGATTTCCCTCACTTTCTCCTTTTACCTTCTCTACTATTATTCATATCTACTATTATACTATTCTATAACTCATATTATCTATAATAATTATATATACTATATATTATACTATATACTATCTATATTCTTATACTATCTCTCTTACTATATATATTATACATATTATAGTATAACTTATATATAAGACTTATTTGCTTGACCGGCGTGTGGAATCAATTGGCGTACACAGCATTCAAAGCGTATAAGCCGAAACAAAATGTCTCAACGTACTTACAAAGCTTAATGGAGGCAATAAAACACAAAGTTTACTCGGTACGTTATAGTACACACGTAAAAAGTAACGACGTCGTTACTCCTCTCTTACTCAAATAACTAATTCCGATCTAACGTCAATAGTAACATCTTGCCTCCTTCTGCTCTCTATATTACTTCTACCTATTACAATATATCTCTATCTATATTATATCTATATATTCATCTCGTATTATATATATATATAACTACTTATACTATATTGATATTCTCTTATACATTATATAATACTATATATGATATATTTATATATATATAGCGAGTGTTAGCGGTATGGTGATTTCTCTCACCGAATAATCCGTGGATCGCGGACTAGTTTATAAATCACTATCCGCAGATGACGCATAAGTTCAAAATCACTATCCGCTGATTGCGCATGCGGATAGCGCTATAGTTTAAGTTTTTTATAGTTTCTAGCCCACAGGCTTCCTTCTCGTACTCTATATATATAATATATAATATAGTATATATATTTGGTCTATATATATTACTATTATTACTACTATATATATAATATATCATATATTATATACTATATTAAATATATATAAATATATATTATTACTTATCTATAATAAATTATAATAATATAATATCTTATATTATTAACCTTATATACTATTATATACTATACTATTTATACTATATATGTTATGCATTGTATTATACCTATATATAATAATAATATATCCTAACCTTATTTTATATATATATAAAATATATCATATATATATATATCTATCTAATATATATTATTATATATATATATTTTACCATCTCCCTGCTGTTACCAGAGTGCAGGACGCTTGGATCCAACTCATCTTGTACCACCACTTAACCTCATTCCCAGCATCCACCCATTTCGAAAAAAGGTTATATATATTTAAAGCTTGAAACTATTACATAATTCATTCAAATTATGCTTCTTAAACCTAAAAGCTTCTGACCCTTCAGGGTGAGCAGTATGCTTATCTTTGCTTGTTAATTGTTAGTATCTGGCACTGCGCTGTAATAGCAGTGAATGAAATTACTTTACTTGCTGCAAAATGTGTGCGGATGCTTTTAAGTCATCGGCGACTTCTGGACAAGATGTAGGAAAACCTTTTACAATATCATCACGCATTTAACCAGTCTGGGATCTTTATCTGATTGTCAAGCTTTTTCGTCTTTCGATATTCTCTGATCTAATTGATAGACGTTGTCTTTTTGACACACTCTGAACAAGGACTCTCTTCATAAACGCCTGCTAAAGAAACAACATGTGCATGCTTCATGGCATTCAGCAAGTGATTATCGCAACAATTGGTAATGCGTTCTTTTATGATCTTTTTCTTTTTATTGGGTTGGGTGAATTTTCTGCCTTTAGCAGCATTTCAATCAAGGCTATCCTATAATAACCTTGCAAATCAATTACAAACACGTGGTTCAGGAATTTGGATTTTTGTATCTACGATTTATAAAAGCTTTATACTGCACCATGAGTCATTTCGTTTTTGCAGACGTTTGAAATCTTTTATCCTATCTCTCACTAAGTGTGAGTGTCTTCATGGCATCTTTGATAAGTCCTTACCCTTTCTAACTATTTTAACTTCTTCGTTTCTATTACTACTATTACTATATTACTATTCATATTATACTTTTATATTATATATTTTAATATAGTATATATTATATTATTATAGGTATACACATTATTTATTATTACTATATATATATATATATATAAATATATATATAATAACAAAGTTAGATGCAGGCCACACACACCAACGATTTCTCAGTAATTCATAAGAATGATACTATCCGCTATCGGCAAAAATATTCATGCGGAGGATGTGTATAGAGAAAAATGTGCGGTATATCCGCAAAAACATGATAGATTCATATTATCCCGCTCACGGCGTTACACCTATACTAATAATATATACTAATTAATATATAATATATTATATATCTTCTATATATATATACTATAAGATTAATTTTATATATATACTTTATTACTAAAAAACTAATGATACATATATTGATATATAGATATATATATATTTAAAGGTGACACCTCACGGGCATTGCCCTATTTTGGGAGGGGAAATAAATCTAGGTAATTGCTTCCTAGGATCGGGATAATGGATCGAGCTTTGTTTCTTAGCCTCGCGACTCGGTTGCTCTGTATATATGGTTTTTGAAGCTCTGGAGAAAATGTATCATAACCAAATGAAAAGAAAACTATGGAGTACGCAGAACAGGACTCGATCACTATTCAGATTATTTACCTCCATCTCCCAATGATGATGTTTAAAGGTTTGAAAGAGAGATAATAGAATTTATAAAATAGAGAATTGAAAGTTATTCCAGTTCACACTGGCTGTGTGTGTGCATGCATGAATTACTACTAATCATAGATATCATGTCTTGTGTTGAATAGTTAATCAGAGCAAAGATGAAAATGGGTTGAAAGGCGATTCTCCTTAAAGGATATGTATGAGCCTCAATGTTGTCTGTTATAATAACGGTAGTATAATGGACTGATATACAGTTCGGTAGGCTAAAATAGTCTATTATGAGTTTGCAAGAGAGTTTGGAATTAATAAATCAAAATTCTACATCGGAAAACTTTGAGAGCAGAATATCCATAAATGTAATTCAAACAATTCAAAAACAATTTTAGTGACATTTTTGTTCGCAAGTTATAACAAACGTGATTCAAAAGGGGTGACAAAATTCAGTGGTTGGATGAACATTTAAATAAGCACAATATTCCATGCACCAATATTACTGTGGTGACTACATAATACGCACTTTTAATGATTAGTCGTTACAGCGGCTGTTCTACCTATCTTCTGGAAAAGGTTCTTGATGTTCGCATTAAGCAGACATTATCTCGCAGCAAAGAATCTCGGTGTTGAACTACATTAAGGTTGTGCATGAGATAGATTAGAAAGTTAAAGCGCATCCATCTAGCTGTTATCCCACAGAAACTAGTGGCTGTGTCGGATTTAAATTCTCAGTTTCTTAGTAGTGCTGATTTCTTTTTAAGTAATATGGTGAGAAAGAAGAAGTTACCTCTATTTTATTTGGCATATCTATATTGAAGTTTTAATGATGTACAGATTAGTCTGCAAGGTAAATTTGAAACAAATATCGACCACAATATCGAATATTTTTTCCGACTAACGGTATTTTTTTTTGTATCTTCTAATAACCATGTCCAAAGTACTAAACAGTGTTGCAAACTCTCTCATATATAAATTTAAAAGCCAAGGAGACATAACACAAATTGAACGTAAAAAAAAGATTATTATTATATAAATTTAACGAAAAATGTCCTACGTTATAAAATTATAATTGTTAAATTTCACGCTAAAGTAAATTTGCTTAATTATGTATAGATATATATATACTCATATATATATATATTATTATATATATTATAGTATATATTTATATTATAATATATATAATAAATATATATATATATAATATATATATATATAATAATATATATATATTAGTATGAACTATATAACACTTACACACTTACATAAAAACCAATTATATATTTGGAATCATCTGCGTATAAAGCTTATTACCAAAATATAAAAAAAAAAAAAAAAATATTTAAAAGTAACCATTGCAAATTTTTATTTTACAAATTTGGAACAGCGTTTAAAGAAAATTAATTATCCACAGTCCTTTTATATTTTAAAACTAACGAATACCCTAGAGTACACCCACATAGATATCAGGAGTCGGGTCTCTCGGCCTTAGTGGACGACGGGACTTCGTCCCCCCTCTGTCCCCATCGGCTTCGAGCCCCTCAATGGAATTACTATGTTTCGTTGAACTTTCAATATTTAGGGGCTCGACCGCATGTGGGACAGAGTGACGAGTATCCCCCCGTCGTCCACCTAGAGCCGAGATACCCCGACTCTTAATCTATGCGGTCTACTCTAGCGATATTCGTTAGTTGTCTTAAATTCATTAAACACATTAAATATTAATAAGCTCTTGTACGCTGATTCCAAATATAAATTAGTTTTCCTTAAGTCTAACTTTTCGAGATAATTCTCCTGGCCCTTTTATTGAATTATGCGCTTATCTAGTATATATATAATTATAATATAATCATATATATATTATATATGTTTATATATATATAGTATATTATATATATATTATATATAATATCATATAAATATATATATATATTATACTTATATTTATATTCTATATATTATAAATATATATAATTAATAATAATAATAGATAATAATAAAATAATATAATAATAATAATATAATAATAAAATAATAATAAGATTAGGACAGGTTACATAGATTTAATAAATAATTATGTTTTAAGGTGTGAAGCTTTTTTATTGCAAAACAAGTTTTCTTTTCACTTTTATCAAATAAAATTGTTTTGTTAGGCTATTAGATATCATTAGTAGCTGTTTAAGCATGGCTTTTTCATAGGCTGTCGTGTTTTCGTGCTGCGCGAAAATTAAAAATTTGACAACAGTGTTTCATAGGTATACAACAAATCGAATTGGATTTTCTAAAAAAATCAGTTTTTAAGAATCTGTTAAACTCAACATTATCTTACTAATATATAATATATAATATATATATTATATATATATATTAATAAGTATATAATATAGTCAGTATATATATATATATAATACCCTATTATATATACTTATTAATACTATAATATCTATATAATATATAATATATAGCACTTTTCCACTTAAAAGTGATTGTACATAAAATGTTTCACATTATCGAAATATCGCTCTGAACCCTATTATCGTCAACCATTCCAATGTGACGTGTAACTTAAACCCTAAATAATAAGAATGAGGAAAAATTGTGGCCAAACATGTTGCTTTTTATATTTTAATTCTTATAATAATATATTTGTTCATTTTTTTATTTATTTTATTAAGGGGCTCGAGCCGGTTGGGACAGAGGGGGGACGAATTCCCCCACGTCGTCCACCTAGAGGCCGAGAAGACCCTGACTCCTTATACATTCTTTTTTTTTTTTCTTGGGCATTTTTAATCTCGGGTATTCCTTTAGTTTAAAAAAAATTAAAAAAACTAATTGTCAACCTAATGTCGCTCTATTTATTGCCTGAATAATCGAAAAAAAAAACTATTACATCGCCTCTTTCAGATATTTAATCGTTACATCCCTTTTTAAAGCGCAATAGTTACCTATTATTATATATACTAAGGGATATATATATATATATATATATATATATATTATATTATTATATTTATAATATTAATATATATAATATTAAATTATATATATAATATATATATATATATTATATAGTAGTATATATATTAATATATTATATACTTATCAAATATATATAACCTCCCACTCTTCAATCCCTCTCAACAGCTGCGCTCACGCGTCCAACACTTTCCAAAGTACTTTAACCAACCAACCTCCGCTGCCCTTTCCTTACTCGCCCTGCAAACCTCTCCAATCTCCTCCTTCTTCTTCTCTCACCAGCCCCATTCCTCCCTATACGTCCTCCATGCTTTCGCTGCTACACCCTCATTATATATAGGCCCTTATGATATTATATATAATAATATATATATATTATTTATATTATAATATATATAGTATTATTATATTATAACTACTATATATATATATATAATAATATATATATAATATATAATAATATATATATATAATATACTATATATATTTCTATGTCCAGATCTCTTATATATAAGCCGGTTCAGCGGCTATTTCTCAAACGCAACTTTAACTAGCTATGCAGAATATATCAACAATGGGAACTCCCATGGTTTTCATTTTTCTCCCACCAAAACCTCCAGCAGTACTTTTTAAGAAAAAAAGAATCTAAGAACCTGCCACTTTTCTCCCGCGAACAATCCTTATACGTTCGCCCAATTCCCTTACTTTCACAGGTCAAATTTCTTAGGACTCATTTAAAAATACCAATTTAACATATGCCCCACATATAAAACACCTGAAAACAACTTGTCATCGCGCACTTGACCTGTTAACTCAATCTCAACCTCAAAATCTTGACGTGCACGATCCTGAAGTTCCTATTTACGCTCCTGCACTCGCCCCTATCCGATTCGAAACTGACTATGCTTCTGCAGAGTGTACGGCCAGGACCTCCACAACACTACTCACTAATATATCCCATCCAAAATGAGGGCGATCCGAATCTCCACTGGAGCTTCCGATCGTCCCCCAGGTGAGCCTTGAAGTTAAAGCCATGTGATGCCATTTGCCACTCTCTCTTCGAAAAACATTATGGTCACAAGCTAATTCTTCGTTTTCAAACCCAATATCGTCTGCTCTAGACCCGATTCGTGCAGGATCGATTACTCAGAATCCCTATTACTCCATTTGCATATACACTGGTTCAATACCATTTTTTCCCTTCCTTAAAAACATGTTTTTCCTTACACATGTATAACGTCCTTTGCAAAAGTGCGCTTTCTCATTACGACAAAGTGGCACCATCACACTTGGCTATTTCCCCTCTCCCACCATTGCTTGGCTTGACCTTCTCTCTCCAAACAGCCATGCGCTGCCTGTTAAAAGCATCATTCCTGTCATCATTCCGCATGTCATGATGAATTACTCCAGTGTTACTTACGTCTCAAAACATGACAGTGTGGCCACATTCACTGTGTCTTCCTACTAGCAACCTCTCCAATCCCTCAACCCTCATGCTCATAATTTTTTAAGGCAGAATAATACTGATAAGACTCCCTTTTCTCCGCATTCTAATCCGTTAACCAAAATTCACTTATTCATTTATTTAGATTCGCTCAGCCCCCTCCAAGCGCTTAAAACCTTTATTTTTAACAAACACAATGGTATCCCTGTACAAAAATTTCTTCGGCTGCACATCCCGTAAGAAAACAAATTAGTTATTTTGTCCCCCTCTCATGTAGGTGTAACTGCAATGAAAATCGGCTGACAGAGATGCCAAAAATTGGCCACCTCCGCTTTTTAGTGCTTTCCAATGTACCTCCCGATGCCATTGTCGACAAGGCTTGGCCCTTTTTCTCCCATCAACCGATTACACCAGCTTCCGACAAGGCTTTGTCAATCTTTTTGGCAAAGATGCTATACGATGATCAGCTGGAGCGAACACTCAAATAACAGCCGAATATTGGTGAGTGTCTTCCTCTCAAAACGAAAACGCTTACACGAAGTGATACTTGGCACGCCTCCGTATTGGCCAGGCTAATATCACATATGTCACGGGACCCTACTCCCATTTGCAATTTCGTCGATCCACACCCCTCAATCCCAGTTCGCCATCTCTTCATTTCATCGTAGTTCCTCATCTTAGAACCTTATTCTCCGTCGTCATTTTCCTACCTTTTACGGTCCATATACACCTACTGAAAGTTCATCTTCCATATCAGTCCGAATCTCATTCACATTGGCAGTAACTTCATATTTCTTGTATCTTCAAAGAAGTGAATATCTTATATAAATTTATTGTTATTAATCTAGGACTATTAAATACAAAGGTACAATTTTATGTAGTTTTTATCTTATTCTTTGACTTGATTGTTAATCATTCATTCCCCATCAATCTCCTGTTGACACTTGACAGCATTATCATCATTACAGGGCCTCCTATGGTGCCATTTTCAGCCAAGTTATGACGCTTCTCTGCGATCCGTGCGTGGGTCTTTTACATGACTCAAAAAAAATAAATAAATAAATTAAATATTATATATATTATCATATATATATTTATATATATATTAATATATATATAATATATATAATATAGTATATATATATATATTATATATATATATATATATATATATATAATTATATATATATATATATATATATATACTATATAATATATAATATCATATATGGATTATATATATTATATATAATATTATATATATATATATGTTATAATTATATATTATATATAGTATATATAATATTATTTATATTATCTATAGAGTACTATATATATATCTTTCTTTCTTCATCTCTTCCTGTTAATTCCCAAGACTGGAAGTATGTGCTGACGTACAGGCATGCGGAAAGAAAGCAGTAGTAAAATATTATCAATGTCGAAAGAAGCCCAAGCCTACCCCCTCTGTACCATTAATTAGTAAAAACTCGTTTGCAGTTAAAAAATCCACCCTAAGAGCCTTCACGGAACCGCGTAACGACACTCCTTGGTAAAATCGTCAAGTTGGATGTAGTGTTCATCCCTGGCCATAAGGCGTCCACAACCTTTATCCCCTCCACAAAAACCCCGCCACTTCCTACTCCTATCGATGCAACTTCATTTATCGCCTCTGCCAAACTCACATTTCTCTCCTTCCAACATTCGTTTACGACTCTAATCCACTTTTTCTCGTCTCCAAGCCGATCGGTTCCCAACACACTCACCACTATAACATCCGCTTAACCAACGACCATCATTCATCCTTTCCATCAAACGAAAACCATCGTCACATATCTTTCACTTTTATTCTCTCGTCTTTACTCTTTTCCTTCACACCACACAACCTCTCTAATACGTTCATTCTCATTTTATCAAATTCTACTCACACCTAGCACGCCCCTAAGATTGTCCATATAACACAATTGACACTTATACCTATACCTTCTTATTTCCAACCATATTTCTCACTACGTATACAATAAAACACACGTGAACAACATTACCCTCAAGTAAGACCCAGCGCACTCAAGACTTAGTCCCTTTTAACCATCTTCACCAACGAATTAATTGCACAGCACCTTCCTGTGTCATTCAACAACTTATGCCTACTAACACTTCTGCATATCCTCCCTTCTCATCTAACATGATACCCTAAGTTATTTAAACTCGAACACTTTATCCAGCCTCACACATAACATGAATAACTTCACACTTGAGACTGTCCTCACTCGACTACCAGATAACCTTACTCGTATCTACGTTTTACCTTTCAAGCTCCTCCTTTGACATCACCCTGCCAAATCTCTTACCGAACCTCTCAAACTCTCTTCTAAGATTCGCCACACAGTAACAATCATCCCATATAATAGCGTAGCACCCTCCACTCATCTGCCATCTCCATCATTTCTTATACAACCATTCCCTTCCATCCCCACCTCGAACTGCGTTCATTACTCCGGGATGCATGCATGGTGTCATTAGGAAATTGTTGATTAATGCAAGGAAGTTGCTGTGCAAATTAAAAATCGTATGATTTAATATGTTAAAGGGACTAATCTGCAGTGCTTAGGTACTACAGCAGTGTATGTCAGCTACCTGGTTATTGTATGGTAGTGGAACTTATGTCCTGAATAAAATATTAGATCTTAAAATGCAATGTGGTGTCAATGAGACAATCATTAGGAGTCATGCTATTGGTGAGAAGAATCAATAAATATAGAGAATGAACTTAATTAGACGGAGTTTGTCGTTAAGAAAGGGTTAAATGAGAGAATTAAATTTAAGTATGTTGAATATATTTTAAACTCACGGAACTCTTTTTCCAGCGCCACCATCTATACATAACTTCCACGATTGTAAGGACGTCCAACTGACAACCTTTATTAACCCTTATCATCATGATCTAAGCTTACTTCAAACCCCTCTTTCGACACACCCTGCCAAATACCTCTACAATTCTTCAACTTCATTCAGCACTTCTTCTATTCACAGAACAAATCATCCGTCACTTATAAACAGTATAGTTTTGCACCCTCGCTAACATCTCCTATTTCTCCTATCATCATCGAACACAATTCCTGCCAATCACCCACTCGAATCTTTCATAAACCCCCCTCCATATACAAAATGAATTAACAAGGAGAATAACAAACCCTGTTTCTCACTCCTATTAATCATAAAACCATTATCACCTATTTGAACCATATATAGTTCTTCAACAAGCTTCACTATCGTCATACCATACTTTTGATTCCATTCAAAAGTGCCTACCACCAACACCATATATCACTAACACCTGCTAAAAGCTTCCCTATATAACTCTATCATCCGCCTGTTGCAAATCCAAAAACCTAAATACAATTGTATTCTTCAATTATCTCTTCATTTTCTCAATCATATGTTTCAAATGAAAAGATTTGATCCACATATCCTCTACCACTCCTCAAACTCGCACCTTGTTCTTCACAATTCAGTCCTTCAGTCACTCGACGTACCTTCTCGACCAAAATACCAGCTATAATACCTTTCCTACAACATCAACTAAACGTATTCACCCTATAATTCTAACATTCCCTTTTCTCCACCCTAATCAGGACTATTACCCTCTCCTCAACTCCCTTGAAATGAAGGTGTAAATTCTTGCTGAAACCACCTTCAATAATTAAGATGAACTCTTGGCATTTGGATGTTGACAGTGACTAGCGGTCCACTGATGAAGCTGCGTTCTTTCCCGGAGGTCTTAGACTCTTCCAGTGGCTAGCAGCCTCCTGCCCAAGACGGAACCTTATACCCCCATAAACGCTTTATTACACAACTTCCAAATCCAAATCAATCACCATCTCGCCTCCGTTCTGATCATTTCACCAGTAAGTTTCATCTATACCTTCAGATATACCATTCTTACAACTTTCTCACTTCTAACATTACCTCCTCCTTACTAATAACCTCATCCCCCAAAATACCTTAATCCTTCTTGCACCATCAAACCCACAACATATTTCACTATCACCTCTTCATTACTGTTAATAATGTGTACAGATTCGAAGTGTTCTTTCCACACCATCCCTATTCATCCATTTCATCAGTTTACAAAAGCACCACCCCTACATTATTCTAAGCAGATCCCCTTATTCTCATTCTTACCTTTCGCGCTTCCTTCCAGAAGACTTCCTATTCCCTTGTAAGTCCCATTCATCCTCCTTCAACCTGTTCATTTACCTCTTGTTTTTTCCTACGTATGCACCTTTATATTTCTTTTTCCTCATTATAATTCCAACATCTTTCTTTTGAGACCTTCATCATTTGCTTTTTATACATTCAACCACGCTTCTTTTTTAACCTTTAACCGCTTTTATCACCTCTTCATTCCACCACTCACTGTTATAACATTCTTACTTCCTACTTTACACAATCCACACTACTCCTTTTGCCTATAACAATTCTTCCTTATTTCCCCAATTTGATTCAGTATTCAACTTTCACATGCAAAACCGATTTACTAGCGAGCGCTCTACATACTTATCTTATTGTCTTGTTCACTTAATTCTCACTCTTAATTTTACCATTCCTTCCGTATCACATTCCTTTCCATCCAAGCCGAAAGAACATTAAATTCTACACTAGAACAACATTAATGATCCATTAATCCCCATTCCTAAACCGCCACTATTAAACATCCAACACATACTCAACATCTCCTTCTTCCCAACACAAAATAATTCATACTTTTCACTTCGATACCATCTCTACCATACACCAACTCAGTATACTTATGGATACTCTTGTGTTAAAGAAAGTATTACTTACACACACATCCTCTCTTCTTCACAGAAATCAATCACCTTCCTACCATTCCCATTTCTCCCCCAACCTCTTACCTATTATACCAATCCCTTTTCTGATCCCTATCCAACCTTTTGATCACCTATCCAACCTATCCAATCTGAAGCTCCTACATCACCCCATCCAGAACATCACTTCAGATTATCCCAAAAAAATATCCGTACTCTTTCATACGTTCCCTCAGAGGACCATACCGTCACAACCCACATTACCTTGACCTTCAAACTTAAATTAACCGATTAGAATTCTAGGACTCCACACACACAAAGTCCACCATAGTTCTGCCACGACTCATCAAAAAAAAAAAAAATATATATATAATATATATTATATATATATATAATATTATATATATATTATATAAGTAATATATATATATTATATAATATATATATATATATATAATATATATATATCTTTTTTCTTTCTCACCTTCCTCTTTGCCCCAAGATTGGGTTTAAGGCGTTTACAAGCATCGGAAAGCAAAAGCAGTTAGGAGAAACATGACCAAACGTCAAAAAGAAAAAGCCCAAGCCTTACCGCCCCCTCTGTACCATTAATTAGTGGAGAGCTCGTCACATACAGGAAAATCACCCTTCAAGCATCATGTACCGCGTACGGACCCTCACTTATTGTAAATCGTCAATGTAGGGTTCATCCCCTGTCCCAGGCGCCCACAACCCATTCCCCTCACAAAACCCCGCCATCTCTCCTATCATGCACCTTATTCTCGCCTCTGCCAAACTCACATTTCTCTACCTGTCAGACATTCGCACCGACTCAATCACTTCCCTCTATCGGTCTTCCCCAGCCGGCGTCGTTCCACACACTCTCCACTATCAACATCCGCGTTAAACCAACCGGCTACATCATCCTTCTCCACAGACCAAACCATCTCAACTACTTTCATTTATATCTCTTCTATTTTAGTTTTCACCACCCAACACTAACTCTCTAATACGTACATCCTACTGTATTAATTTCTTATTCACACCCTTGCATGCCGCTTAACATTTCATAAGAAACTAATGACTATAGAATCTTATTACTTTCTTTATATCAGACAATAGTCTCACCTACATACAATAACACATGTAGACAACATACCCTTCATGTAAGACTCTAGTCGCAACTCAATACTATCCCTTTACAATTCACCATACGATTTTAATTTGCACAGCAACCTTCTTCCTGCCATTCACAACTTTCCTTACTACCACTCTCGCATCATCCGTTCCATCTCTCCAACACATACCGTTCTAGGATATTTAAAACTCGGAACATATAATATATATATATATTAATATTAATGTATATATATATTATATTATAATATATATTATATATATTATATATTAATATTATAATAATATATATTGAATATTATGATAAAATATATATATATAATAATTATTATATTATATATATATATATACATGAAAAGAAAAGGCTGTAACAAATATGAATAAATTGTACATTAACGCTGTTTACAATAGTAATTTGGAACAAATATATAACAAATTTTACTAATTCGGCGGATTAAATAAAATGTAAATATAAAATTCGCATATATTTTACTAATTCTAGTGTATTTGCTTCGATATATATTCCATGCTTGCTTAACCAAATCATTTTTTAATGTTACTCTAATCATACATTCACAGTTGACTAACAACTCTAAATATTCTTTTATCACATCATGCTTAAGCAATGTGTTTTTTTAAGTGTGTATCCTGATACTTACAACATAGCTGCACTCAGATTACAATATATAATCAATTGATATTCCCCACCCAATGCTTAAGCACTTATGCTCTCTAAAGCGTTACTATCCATCTAACATTTATCAGTCGACTCGAACACCCGAGTCAATCTTTCTATTCTCCGTGTGTAAGATGTGGTTGTTTCTGAATAAGCACCATACGATTACCATTCATAGCGACACTCAAAAACACTTTTAAATAAGTTAATTGTATTCCATGCCTCTTATAGCATGTGTTCTTTTTAAGTAAAACTTATCATTACTATTCAAAGTCAGTCATAACACATTGAATATATTTATATTCTCCCTTATGATATGCAATGTGTTTCATCAACCTTTCCTTACCGGTGACTTTCATAGTTGCACTACAGCACCATAAATGACTTTAAAATAGATGTGAGTTTAGCATGATGACGTTTTTAGCTTATAATTACGATATAATTTGCCATTATGAGTTGCATCAGGAATTATTTCAATATTTATCTTTATTACTTGCTGTAATCTAGTTCATATTATGACGTTTTGACTAATATATATTAACATCACATTCATAAACCCACTGAGTCACATTAAGTATCATTTTCTTAGTAGTCTTCTCAATGCATATTTTCAATCGATCTTCGCATCTTATAAACTGTATAATTTAACACATATCGCAGGGGTTTTCTTCATAATGTTTTCAACTTTTTTGTTCAGCATGAGTATGAATTTCTGAAACCTTTGCGTTAAATAATTTCAACCTTCAGAATCGTTTTCTAATTGACCAGCATCCGAAACGTTTCTGTTAAAAAAAAAAAAAAAAAAAAAAAAAAAAATCAAAAAATTACCATCTTAATACAAAAATATTTTACAACAATCAAAGTGGGAATGTCTGGTTATCAATAATTGAGAGGTGTCTAAAAAGTTAAATGACAAACATCCAGACACAACTATATTGAACCTTAATAAACTCGACAAAAACAACATATAATTGAATCAATAACAAGAATAGAATCTTGTAGTTTCTATATCGAAAATTCAAATACTTTTAATATCTTACATGAATTAAGAGCGTTACTTTGTAAGGTTAATTTAAGATCATGATACTTCATAATACTAGAAATCAAGAATTTTACAAACATAATCTTATCAAATGGAAAATACTTCCACATAGAAACATTGGAAATCTACCATTCATATTAATAATAATTTTAAAACTAAAATAAAATCTCTTACGTTTTATTGTATATGTTGACTTTGTATGTAGTGCTATGATTAAGAGATTAACGAAATACAAAATGTAAATTAATTACAGAAAATCTCTTACGAAATAGAGATCGTAAAAAAAAAATAAAGATCACCTAAAAACAAAAAAAAACAAAAACAAAGAAAAACAAAATAAATGATATTCAATTTTAGTTTATCACCAAAGTTTGACTTCGCTGTTTTAAATATACAGTACACTTTAATTTTACCTATCAGTTTTTTGAAAAATTTACCTGAAATATTTTCTTTTGTTCATTTATCAAAATAAAGATGAAATCTTGATTCTTTGAAAATAACAAAATAATAAAACATAAAAAATTTTAAAACAACTAAATAAAATTAAAACATTTATTCCTTTGAAAAAGGATACCAAAATTCCATTTTATTATATAACAATTATAAGTAGCCAAATTAAAGCTAATTTTGTAATTCTTTAAATCCTCTGATGAGTTTTAGTGGGCATTTTCAGCTCTCAATTTGCTCTTGGGTTCTATACAAAAAATATTTATTAAGATCTTTTAAGTTACCTTTGAGCTTTGCGGACGGTGAATTGACACAAAGAACTAAAACCCCCTCTGGAAGTTTGCTATCTTATTTATCATTGTGCATTATAATAAGCTTCCACCAACTTGAAAGATTCATGTTTTGAATAAGGAAGACACTATGTTAAATTCAAAATTTACCTAACACTTTAACAGATACAAACCAGGTTTACACAAATAGTCAAACTGCAAAAAAACTACTGACTTTTCGACAACTGGATTTTTTATTTATAGACAACCCCTCAAAAGGTTGAAATTATTGTTTCATTTTGCTTAAGTTACCCTCCCCACGGATCCCCCACAGATTGGGGGTGAGGTGTGCAACATGCACAGGAAATAGAATAGTCATAGTATAAACATATATAGTAGGATAAATATATAAGAAATATGTCGTAGGGATTTGCATTGACTTAAAAAAATTATTGTTATCCCGCCTACTTTATATTAAAAAAAGAATTAGAAACCCTGCCTTTTATTATTTACTAGCTTAATGCTTTTGATAGATTTATAAGAAGAATATTTATATATCGTACAAAATATTCAGTTTCTGAAGGTAACAGAATATGGAATTGCTATTGAAGTGGGACTGTTCAGACAAGAAGTGAGATAGTCTTTTAGAAGGTGTTATGGACCATAGTGTAGGAAAATTGCAACAGCGAATGGAGTCCAACTGAGGACAATCAATGAAGATGGGGTGAATAGATTGCGGTGTGTGGCGACGGCAAAATTTGTAGGCGTGGGGAGGATCCCGTGATATGAATGGCTGTGCATGATATTGGTGCAAGGATCACCTATTGCAAGCGATATCATCGGTGAGAGGAAGACCATCCACTAATGTTCCGTTTTATATTTCTAAGTTTCGCCCTTCGCCGATCACTTAGCAAGCACTCCTGCCAGTAAGACTGGAAGCATTGCCGGTGATCTGGATAATAATCAGCTGATGGAAGGCGACCTGGTCGAATAGGTTCCGGGAGTTACTTAGAACAGCTACGGAAAGAGGAGGCCATTCAGGCCTCTATGTCAGCAATTTCATTGCCAGTCACCCCTGCGTGAGAGGGGGGTCCAACAGAGTGTAATTTGTTTCTAACGAAATTGGAGCTGTCGGAGAAATTGTTGTACTGCTGATACCATTGTGTTTAGAGTAGGACTTTGAGCCTGAAGGGTGTTGAGGACAACAATCAGAATAAATGCATTTGAGGTCTTGTTATGAAATAAAATTCGGAGAGCAATCCATTTAAATCCATAAATTCTGCAGTAAAATAATTGAAGCATGAGAGGAGAGGTTGGGAGGATATAGGAGAGGTTGTGGTGGGAAAAATAGCAGACGTATGTGCGCCGTTTCCTGTTTTAGAGACGTCAGTAAACACTGGAGTAAATCCCCAGTAGACTGCAGAGTGAGATAATAATGATATCTTTAACAAGGCGGCTGAGTGGTTCGATTTGGAGAGAGATGTTAGGAACCAGGCAAATTGTAGGAGCAGGGAATAGCCAAGGTGTATAGCCTTCGTCGTAAGAAACGCAGCACCTTTTGCAAAAGGCAGTTGAGAAAGTTAAAAATGTTACAAACTGTGTTTGCAAACGGACAGTAAGAAGGATTCAGAGATGTCTCGCAGAATCGGTATCAGAGCAGACGGTATTGGGTTTGATATAACGAATGAATAACTTGTGTACATTTAATTCCTTCCTATACAGTAGAGAGCGCATCCATCATTTCCAAGGCTCTCACCCGGGGACGATTAAGATCTCCTGTGGAGATAAGAATCGCCACCTATATTAAATGGGATCTAACAGGCGTAGTTAGCATTTGTAGAATCCTGACTCTGACTGTATCACTACGCAACCATAGCCAACTTCGATAGGATTGGGCGATGTGGACTCTTTGTGGAGACGTGAAAGGGACTTGCGAACAGCGCCACAAGATTTTTAGGCTAGATAACGTAATAGGTCAAGCGCAAGACGACAAGTCGTTTTCATGTGTTTAATGTGCGGTGCGTTATGTCAGGTGGTCTTCCAGAATCTCTAGAAAACTGACCTGTGAAGTTGCAGAAAAGGGTGAAACCAATAAGTAGGTTAGCAGGAGGAACAGGGCAGGTTCTTAGGCTCCCTTTTCCCGACGTAGTATCTAAGGTTTTGCATTATAACTTAGGAAAGTGAAGCTATCGAGAATTACCACATTTGCGGAAATATTTTCTCAATGGCTTAGTTGAGTTGCGTCTTAAGCAAATTTCATATTCCTGGACATACGGCAAGATTATAAACCAGCATCATCAACAATACAGGGAAACACTTACGACTGTCTATGAGATTGATAGTTAAATATGATCATTGAACATCCGAGAGCAAATAACTGACCACTAATAGGAAACTGTTTGCGAAACACTCATCCACAGTAAAGTGCGGCTACCAGGTGATAGAGCAGACGAGCCACCGCGACCTGTACTGGATCTCATGCTGACAGCAGGCATTGTAAAAGAGGGGAAGCTGTCCTCGAAAACTGAATGTATAGAGTTTAAGGAGGACCCAGTTCTCCACGCTACGCTGTCATATACTTTTTTCCGAGGTCAACATGCAGCACCAAGAATTCAATCCCGCCAAGTGAAATAGCTTCTCCCGAATGTCCATAGCCAGTTTAACAAGGGCATCCGTAATTGAGCGATAATTTCCGGAAGCAAAGTGGAAGTTTGAAAATGCCTGAGACTCTTAAGAACAGGGAGAAGGCGGACTACAACCATTTTCTCCATTAATCTGCAAGTATGAGAGGTCAGCGAAATTTGGTCTTTGGTTATCCACCAACCTCGAATCTTTCCCAGGATTGGGAATAGGGATGTTGTCCAAACAGATGGGAAAGAAGATTCGACCCAGATTCTGTTATAGATCTAGTAGGAACGTTGAGGCAGATGGGTAATGGAAATGTGATGGAAGATTAATGGACGAGAATGCCAATGTAGGACACCCTGTTTCTGCTTATTCCTCCTGCAGTTTGACACTCTTAAGGTTAAATAAAGACGTATGTATAATCATCCCCTTTTCGCTGTTGACAGTCCTGCGACAGTGTTAATTCTTAATTTTTGAAAGGTTACAAAATAGCGGGAAGATCTCGAGTGGCTAGCAGAGCTATAGCCTAATGCATCCTCAACAGCTACTGAAGCAGAGATTATGTCAGTAAAATCAGGCCCATAATGGAGGAGTATGGGTGGAGAGTTCATGGAGCAGCGAGATTTTTCTGTACAACTTTAGCGAGTTGTGAAGTTGACAGTATAAGTTCGAAAGTATTGTTACAAGTTTTGGCGATTGGATCGATGAGATCTCGCCGCAGCTCTTTACAAATAATCCATGCTCGAGGGTGTGCGGGTCGTTATCATAAACTGTAGGGTTTTTTGTCTTACCCCGGTTAGCTTGTGCACACCCCGGACTACCAAGGGTTTACGAACGTCTACCTGCAGAAGACTGGGGGATGCAAGTATCTGCTGTGTGATGATAACTTGCTGAAAAAAGTTAAGCACGTCAGTGATCGGAAACCCGCCCCGGTGAGAAAAAGGGGATAGCTGGCCTGATAAAAAAAAGGCCCATTCCACTCGATCATAACGCTAGCTGGAATTTGGTTTTAACATTGGGCTCGGTGTGAGTTCATGTAACGCTATCGCGTAATGGTCACTGTCGTACAAATAATCGAAGCGTGACCACATGAAGCAATCCAAAAAAGAATGAGAGCAAAAGGAGATATCTATACAGGTAGAGGAGTATGTATCTAAACGTTCATAAGTAGAGAATTAAGGTGAACGAAAATCAAAGGAAATCCCAGAAAAGTTGTTAACACGTGTATCAAAATTTGGAACTTTTCAAGTTGGCTTTCCAATTTTTCCCACCCATTAAAATAAATTTTTGTTAATTTTCTTGTAAAAACATGTGAAAACTTTTCAGAATGTGAATGTTTGGAAAAATAATAATAAATTGATAGAAGTACCATATCGAATTCAAGTGCTCACTTTGGAAATTAATCTTGTCAGATGTTTCTGTGCTTAAAAATATAAAATGCTTGTGAATACAAAAGTTAGAAAAATGGAATATGGATTTTAAAGTTATAAAAGATTAAGGAATAAGCAGAATTATAATGAAGAAAGAACATATTTAGTGAATATAATTAGACGTCCACATTTACAAATTTACAAAAACATAGTAGTGTTAATAATATTCCATTAATCGTAGAGTTTCAATCATAAATCGGTATGCGACTTTTTATTTAATAGTTTATCGGTTCAAGTCATTTTATCGGTTCAAGCCATTCATAAATTATTGAACAATTTATTCTTACCCGATTTTTATCTGACCCACAAATTTGCTCATGGAAATGGTCATTCGCTGCATCTTCCATCTCAATACTAAGAAGCTCATCATTTATAGCATCCTCTTCTGTAACAAAAGGCTCATCTTTTATAGCAATTTCGTTTTTGACATCGCAATTTCTTTTCTGTTGAAAATATGTAAATAGTTAAAATTTATAATTGGTATAAAAAAACAAAAAAAAAACAAAAAACAACACACACACAACTGAATTAATGAGTTAATTTCATGTGCGCATTGAGATCTAGGCGTCTGGGGAAAAAACCGTTTTTTTAGAAAAAAAAAAATACGAAAAATCTTAATAACGAAACATCTTTTAGATTCTGGAGTTCGGTGTTGAGTTAAAGTATTGTATTTAAAAATTATAAAATAGCTAATAGAATTGTGATTTGCAATAGTTTTTTATAATAAAAAAGAAGATTCATGAAAATTTAATGACACGATTGAAAAGTTTGCATAGTGTTATAAGTACATCAGATTAACTACCTTTTTCTCTTAATATTTATCCAGCATTCGTTAATCGTTACCAATATATACGTAGTAATGAGCCTGCGACTGCCTGTTGTAGCTTTCACACCCCTTATATCCCATACTATGTATTTTTACATTCTTGTCATCATACTAATCATATTATAATTACTTTTAAACCGATTGGTATATTATATCTTCACTATGAATGAGTCTGAATGACAAAACTCAAAATTGACTAAGCGATGCAAATGAAATAATAAAAATATTGGAAATAAAATATATTACCAGATTTAAATGTTGGCCTGATAACGTGAACGACTAAAATATAAATATTTGCTTTGGAATATCAACTTGATTCACTAATCACTAGTCCCTCACAAACCGACCCAGTCATAATGTAGTACTGACTACTGTTTCTGTGATCACTTCAACTCATTATCACTGCATCATTTGCAGCGTGATCAGCCACCAATTTAATTTTTGAAATATGACTGAATAATCTGACATCTCAGAGTCAGTATGAACGTATCGTGTGAGAATGACGAGTGGTGAAGGAGCAGGCAGTAACATGACTTTAAGCTTAGCTCCTTTATGCATAATCTCTCCAGTTTTAAAATTTTCATATTTCCGTAGATTTAAGATATCGAGCAATAAATTACAGTTCTGCAACGTCTACAAGAGCAGAATTTAACATTTCATGCGAGGAGCCTTTGCTACTTTATCTTCGTAAAAAAGTTACAGCTGACACGACATTTTGATTTAGTGAAGCATTTCAAAATTTATTAAATAATTTGATAAAAAATATACTGAAAGCATAAACAGAGTAAGGAAAACATTAAATGAAGCACAAACAAAATAATTATGAATATCAAATATCAGAATATAAAATAAAAATATGGAAAACCATTAACAAATTTTGAACACAACTCAGGCTTTCACCTTCGTAGGTGAAATGAACAAAAAAATTATACCAAATAAGCATATTTGCTAAAAGGTATAATAAAATTGTTCAGACATGTAGAATTCCCCAACTATAATTGAAAAAAATGAAAAAAACAAATTTTTACTCGTTTTTTTCAGACTTTTTTTTTATGAAAAAAACGTTTTTTTCGGAAAAAACTAGCTGATTGTTTTTTTCCTTTCCCAACCCTACGACTGACCAAGAAAACAAGAAAATATTATTTATATATTATGAGAAAAAAAAGTGAAGAATAATAAGAAGGTGGTAAAACAAAACTAAGTAGCACTACTGTTGTTAAAATAGAAAGAATAACGAAAATTATTAAGGGATTATATTTGAAGATACAAGAATGTATACAAAAATGAAAATCTGTGGAAGGTGGTGAATTGAGTAAGGAACTAAAAAGAAATCATTTACTCTATGGAGCTAATTTGAAGATAGATTTTCGCTTCATTCTAGAAGCCTGCAGGGATAAGAGAAAAATATGTATATATGAAACAGTGAAAAAAGCAATGGGAGGATTTTTCAGGATGAAGAAAAGATTATTTAATGGGTCACAAGAAAGAGAAAAGATGATGATTGGCGGGGAGAGAGAAAAAAAACAGACGTATGAAAACTACAAATGTGGAATAAAAAGGACATATAGCAAAGGTTTGCAGTGAATTAAAGGAAAAAAACTAACAAAATATAAGTGCACTTCCAAGTATGGGAGAGAACGACAAATAGCTAAATATTGTGTAAAAGAGGGAATGTTTGCTTAAATAAGTAGGAATACAATCCATATAATGAATGATTGTCCAGCTAACTGGAACAACAAAAATAAATTGAAGAAAAAGGAGGAAAAAGAAAAAAAGGTGGCGAGAGGGATACACCTAGAAGTAAACAGAAAATGAGTGAGTGAAGACAAACAAAAATCAAAAAAATTAAACTGTTGCTTCAAAACAAAGTAGCTCTAAATATCCCACAATTATAATTTAGAGATTGAAGAGCTAAATAGAACAGAAGTCATATAAAGTGATATACCTTGGTTGATAGGAAGAGAAACTATGAGGAATATGGGATTAATATTGAACATAGAAAGTATGAAAATAATTCTAAAAAAAGTTGATCAATGTAAAAGGTGTAATGAAAGATTGGTGTACCGAAAAAATAATAAAGAATCGTATCATAGAAGGAGTAAGCAAAGTAATTTTCTATTAGGGTATGATTGGATGAAAAAAAAAACACCCGACTAAACACGAATTAAAGGAGATATGTAATTAATTGTACAGTATGCATGAGATACAAGTGGGTACTGGCATGACCGGGGGTAGTATTACTTATGGCTTACAATTTTAATGAAGTCATTGCCATGCGACCTAGTGAAATTGAGGAAGATTCCTCGTCAATGGTTGATACAGATATAAGGGTTATAGAATTCAGGAAAAAAAAGAAAAATGATGCTGAATTGGAATATTTTGAACAAGCTAGGGGAGCAGCAAAAATACAGCATGGATAATGACAAATTTGATAAAATGGTAGGTTTGATAAAAGAGGGAATTAAAAGATGAAAATACAACAGCAATGAATTGCTACAAAGTTTATCATCTAATTTAACTTTTATGCATTATACAAACTATCCACCAACTGGAAAGAATCCCGTTTCAGATATATTTTGTCAAGCATACAGCCAAAAGACGCCTTACCTATATCTGCTAACCCCTTTAACAAAAACCAAACAGACACATAATCATTTAAGTTATTTTAAATATTCTATGGGCATTGTCTCCAAAAAGCATTCAGCATTTGGAAATAAAGCTCCCACCTGAAAGCCAAGAAAGAATATAGCCAAAATCAGATAATCACTTCCTCTAAGTTTAACCTTAGTTTTGCGAAATGAAAAAAAAAAATCTTCTTTTAAGCGTATCAAGATTCCCAGTCACAGGACATCTACAAACTCAGGAAGGCGAATTCTCTATAAATGTTCCAAGCTTAATACACATACTGTCATCTCATAGTGAATCACATATAACTGAAATTGCTGATTTACTAGAAGAGCCTGGAAATTTGAAGAGATACATCTTAAACTTCTCTCCAACACATTGTATTTCAGAACAAGTATTAGTCAGTTTTGTTTTAGCATATTAGAGCATGCAAATCTTTTAAATTGCAAAAGAATTGCTGTATTAATTTACAAAATTTACTTTGAGAAACAACAATTTTCCAATTCACATAACTTTAAAAAACCAATAGCATAAAAAATGGCGCTCAACTCCCAAAGCCAGCATACAAATTGCTTTTATATCAATATAATAATAATTTTCATTATAGTTTTAAAAATATCCAAACATTTTTTATCAAAATCTTTAGTACAAACGTTTTGAATATTCTGTTTTTTTTCAAAATATACTTCATTAATTTGTCTTTACTCATTTCATTAATTTCACTGCAGTTCATTTTTCAATTTGCATTAAATCTATTTGTCAAGCTATAATACATTACTTTTCAGCTTGTTATGCTGACTTCTCAAAACAAATGAACAATTCTGAATTTGAGTGTTCTTAATTTTAGATTTTTAGATTTTTTGTTTTGTTTAAGCAAAAATCACCACCGCTCACTGGAAGACCGATATTCAAGAGGGGGCATACTCCAATTTAAGTCTGAGCAAAACGATTCAAGACCTTAAGAAACTACTGAGCAGAGCCAACGAAGTCAAGCCTACAGAACGAGTCTGAGCAAACAACGTCAAGCCTAAGAAACGTCTGAGCTAAAACGAAGCAACCTAAATAAGACAGTGTAGCAAAAACGACAAGGCAAGCCTTTAAGAAAGACTCTGAAGCAAAACGATAGTAATCACTTAAGAATACTTCTGTAGAGATGGTAAAGACATACTCCATTTACGTCTGAGCAAAACGAAGTCAAGCCTAATAAGACGTCTGAGCAAACAAGTCAAGCATAAGAAACGTCTGAGCAAAACGAGTCAATGCTTAAAGAAAGACGTCTGAGCAAAACACAGTCAAAGCCCTTAAGAAGACGTCTGATCCAAACAACGTCACAAGCCTAAGAAGACGTCCTAGCAAAAACGAAGTCAAGCTAGAAATCGTCTGAGCAAAAACGAACGTCTAAGCACTACAGAAGACGTCTGAGCAAGAACAGAAGTCAAGCTAAGAAACGTCTAGCAGCAAACGACATCAAGTCCTAAGAAACGCTGAGCAAAACTGAAGTCAAGCCTAAGAAGCGTTTAGCAAAACGAAGTCAAGCCTAAATAAGACGTATCTTGAGCAAAACGGCATACTCCATTTACGTCTGAGCAAAACGAAGTCAAGCCTTAAAGAAGACGTCCTGCAGCAAAACGTAAGTCAAGCCTAAGAGACATGTGAGCAAAACAAAGTCAAGCCTTAAGAAGACGTTGACAAACGAAGTCAAGCTTAAGAAACTTCTGAAGAAACTACAAGCCTAAGAAAGAAGACCTACATACCTCTACCCTCCATTGGGATGTAGAAATAGTCCTATCCATTTATGTTTGATACCATCAATTTATTTTACACTTTCTTAGCGTATAACTGTAACTAGTTATTTCTGTAAATTCTTTAAAATAATTCCCGAAATTAGTTGATGCTATCATAATTATCACCTTTCATATCGCTACAATTTGTAGAAGCAATAGTTTGTGTTCCCTCATTCTTTAAAAGTTATTTCAAGTGTGAATAACCAAAAAAAATTAAAAAAAACTTGAAAAATTAAAGTACTCACTAATCCTTTAACTCTCTCATACTCATCATTATTTTGCACGTTTTGAAAGTTATATTTGTATAGATATTTTAACAGTTTCATGTCAGTTTATTTGT
>JABUQX010024878.1:0-30000 GCA_015478945.1 Trachelipus rathkii | reverse complement strand
TTAACTATTCAAACAAGATATAGCAAATTTAAAAAACTATATACAAACATAAAGTAAATTATTGACAAAGTTGATATGAATTTGTTTATAAAAAATCGTCACTGTACAGATAGTTTAAAAATAGCAGAGTCTCTTTGCGTCGAAACGCTTCTGATCATATTTCATGTTTCCCATGTGATAGTTTTCTTCCGCTTTAGTAATTACATATATTATCTATGGTTGTCTGAGATTTTTTTAAATACAAGTAGCTCTCACATTTATAACGAATAACCATCAGATCTGTATGTTTTGTCCTGATAAAGTGTTGCATGTAAATCTTTATTGGTCTAGGACGATTTTGAAATTATAGATCTTATGTCACAATTCTCAATGATTGAAATTTATTTAGAAACGAAGTGGTACTTCTTTGACCTTAAATGAAAATTTTGAACCTGTTTTTCTCATTCCGAAAAAGGTCAATTAGGACAACTTATACAAATGGAAGGTTAGGGTGTTGGGATCAAATTTTGAAATATTAACTAAGTCTGGCACTCATGGTCACGCACCGGCTTCGTTGAACGACACGTATGGTGGAGTTAGGAGACCAAACTTCTCGAGAAAGACATTGCAGATTACCTCAAAATTAGAAGGCCTATCTTTTGTAACCACGGTAACGATATCGACATATAAGTTCTGAGTAACATTATGTGAATAATTATGTGATCTAATTGATCTACTAATAAAATGCTATCTAAAGAAAATATAGATCCTAAACTCATATAACTCATTGAGAGTATATACTTGAGAAAGTTTCTGAAGCCTTCAACAACATTGTCAAAAAGGTTAAGTGTAAATGTAAACTCGTGCTTTTTGTAGTGCGGTTATTCCTTTTATCAATTGTGCGCACGGCAAGAGGTACTTGTGTATATATATCAAACTTATATATTATATATTATAATATATAAGTACATATATATATATTATATTACAATTAATAATATATATATATATATATATATATATATATATATATAGCTATATATATATATCATATATATAGGTGTTATTATTGCTATATATATAATAAATAGTTATATTAATATAATATTATATATATAAAATATACTTGAATAATCACGATGTATTTTGGCTGAAAATTGGTATGATAATCCTTTTTAATTTGGGTAAGAATTATCCGGTGATATGTGGGCCCAAAATGAAAGGGGGGGCTTCATGCCCTAACTCAAAGTTTCGGGTTACAGGTAACCCAAGGGTCCCAAACTTCGGGAACTTCAACTGTATATTTTATTGAGTTTAAATGAATCAATATTGCTGAATTTCAAGGGCGTCAGGCCCAGGAAATTATAAGGGATACATTACATCTTATATGAGCCTTTATCAAGGAGTAACGGTAATTGAAACATCGTGAAAAATTCGGTGCCAAAATTTGCTACCGACTCCATCCAAGCAATTTACACTTAATTAAATATTTTAAGTGCTATATATAAAAAAAATGATTATTTAGAAAATATATTTTGCATATCATTATCATAGTAATTAATAATAAATAGATGGTCAACATACAACTCACGACTTTCTCAACCACAATTTCAGACCAACCATTCGCGAATACAATCATTTGCACCTTTTATATAAATATCTGGCCTCAACAAAGTGGCATGATGGAAGTAAATATTAAAAAAAATTTACAACAATATATATTATAATACATATAATTATAAGTTATAAAAATTATATATATCAATACTTGGAATCATTCTATAATAATATAAGTATATATATAAAGTATATATATATAATAATAATAATCACTAATATATATCATACTATATATATCAGTAAACTATATAATATATACTATATATATATTACTGTTTTGATGCTATATACTATATATATATATCAATATATAATATATAATATATATAATAAACATAGTATCATACCATTATATATATATTATTATATATAATATATATACTAATATACATACTATTCGATATTATCATATATCATAACATACTACTATATTAGTAATATTAATAGTTATACTAATAATATTAATATACTATATATATATAGATATAACTATTAATATTATATATATATATAGCAATTTATTATATATATACTATCATAATATATATATATAATATGTATGTATAGTATATATATATATATATATATAATATATATATACTAATATATTACTAATATATAATATTATATAATACTATTATAGTAATAACAACATATATATAAATAATATAATATATAACTATATTATATATATATATATATATTATAATATTAATAGTGATAAAAACTTAATTTTCTTGTCTGCGCACCACACGAGTATTGAATATCAGAAAATTATATCGATAACACGATATCTATCGATATCGAAATATTAGAATTATTATCATATATATATATATAATATATAATATTATGATAATATATATATATAATAATTAAATAACTATATATATTATAATAACTCACTTATAGTATAAAATTTTATATATAGTATAACTATATAATAGTATTTAGGATATATACGTATTAATATGAATAGTATATAGGTAATATATGATGAAATAATATATCAATAATTAATTATATATATAATACTCATATAATATAATTAGCACTCTGTTAGAAGAAGCCAACAACTCCATATCTCAAAAAACTACAACAGCTATCGGCGAAAAGGAATACATTGCCTGGAATGCTGCGTACACACTCTATATTTAGTGCGAAAATGTAAAAAAAAAAAACAAAAAAAAAACAAAATAAAAAAACAAAAAAAAAAAAAAAAAAAAAAAACACCAAAATCTGTTACATAAATATATTAATATGGAGTTGAGAAAAAGCCGTAGTGTGTAGAGAACTTATTTTTATACATTATACTCGTTAAACTTATCTAATAATAACTTTCTACTAATTTTTGTCTCTCTCTCTTTATAAGCTAAAAGATAACCACAAGGGAGTACTACTTCGCCGATGGCAGGAGTTCGGAGGTCTCTACGGCCCTCTCGGGTGGGAACTACGGTGGTGTTGGATTTATTCCCCCCTCTCCGGGGGGGCTCTCCGGAACCTCCGCTCTAATTGAGTATTTTGTTGGAGTGTAGCGGATAATAGTTCCTCCGCCCCTCCCTCACGGGGTATAGAAAAAAACGATCCCCCCCTTGTGTTATCCCCTCAATCGGCTCACGAGCCCCTACATTGCCGTGCAACACTTACAAAAAATATAGGTTATTATACTAATGTCACCCCACTGCTCGAGCTCCCCCCAATAAAACTACTGTACAGATTTAGTTTATTTTTTTTATTTATTTACCATTTTTCCTAAACCAAAATTTTCCTAACCATACAGAATTATGTTTATATAATATACGTGGTCTTAGCAACAATAATTTAAACCAATCTATAACTGCTGGTTCACTTCACTGATATCTAAATAGGTTACTACCCTTGAAACTGTTTCTGTTTCGTCATGTACAAAGAAATACATAATTAAAAGGCATCAGTGTAGGAAATTCTAATATTTTGAAAAAAAAAAAATAACTATTTTTGAGGGAGAAAACAGTATACATTCTGAACCACAAATGATTTACTACGTATATTTAATATAATAAACAATAATATATTTCTTATTTAATTTATAATTTCACATTCTTTATTGACAACTATTTAAACAAACCTAAAAAGGATTTACTCTAGTTTCTAATATCTAAAATGTTTGCTATAGCTCAATGCTAATCAGTAATAAATGCAATTCTCACAAATTTGGAAATTAAATCCTTCAACATTTCAAAAATTTCATATCACACGAGAAAATAAGAACCAACGATATAACGCTGAAAATTTTAAAAAAAAAGAGATGGGCGCTTGATTTATACTATGATAAACTCGATTTTCATTTGAAAGGTTCCAATAATATTAACTCAATGAATAAAGCATCTTTATATATATATAGTTATATAATATATATATATATATATATATATATATATATATAGTATATATATATATGATAATAGATATATATATAGTGATATAATATGTATATATATATATATATAATATATGTGTGTGTGTGTGTTTCTGTGTTTCTATGAATAAATTTAGATTCTCGGTATCTTGGGTATAATCGATACACCAATATATCGAAAATCGATTTTTAAAACTTTAAAAATATCGATAGGTCAGAAAGAAAAACTTAAGTATACCCATATATATATGTATTTTTATTATATAATATATATATAATATAATTATATATAATATAATATAATATATATATATTATATATATATATATGATATATATAATTATATATATATAGTATATATTTAATAGTATATGTGAAGAAGGGAATGGAACCAAAGCAGGAATAAAAAGTATGATAGTTTTATTAATTCGAGACGTCAGAACCAGTGATCATCGGTCATCATCAGGGATACTTAATTGATAGAAATTTAAAGAAATAAAAATTAAAAATAAAAAGATGAAATGAAAAATAAACAATGAAAATATTCGAAAAATAAAATAAAAAATGAAAAATAAGGTTATAAGTGACTAGCAGATGTAACAAACAGTTAAGTTATAGAAAGAAATATGACGAGATTGGAGAAGAACGGCTATAAAGTTGAAAGAGTGGGAGAATGTGAGATTAAACGACAGTAAAATAATGGGACTTTGGGGGGGTTAGGGGGCAACTACTCTAATAAATTAGAAACACTAATTATGACCAATGCTTTATAAAATCGAGACAGATTATATCGATGAATTAAATCAATTAAAGTCAATATAACATAAATAATAATAGTTAGACAATAAAAACTGAAATAATTAGCATACGAGTAATCATTATAATTATAATAATAAAAATAATAAACTATAATAATAATAAATTAACATAATTAATATAATAATATTAATAGAATAATATAAAATAACAGAATTTTTTGGTACTCAAAAGCAAATCACGCTGTAACAAACACTACCTATAGCACTATATCTAATAGTTTAGACAATAGCCGTATAGAGTACACGGAATATACTACATAACTTATCGTTTTCTACATTTAGCTCGATTGTGATAGAGATTACTATATTAGAATTTGTGTTTGGTTAAGCAAGTTAAATAATGGAAATACATAGTTATACTCAAGAAGGGGGGTGGAATATAATAATAATAACCGATATAATTAAGCAATTTAATAAAGGAGTGTAAGTAATGGGGGAGGAGACATTAGTAAGGGTTATTAACTGTTGGTGTTAAGAGGGGCTTCAAGGTATTTTCGAGTACCGAATGTCAATATGCTGAACTTACGTATGATAAAAATCAGATAAAAACGGATAAAGAAGGGTGACCTAAGTGGGATGATGTGCGGATCTGATATGGAGAGAGTGTTACAAGGCGAGCTTGGGATAAGGGTAGTTAAGTGCGGTAAAAGATGATGCCCAGGTGTTATGTAATTACTAAAGTTGTTAATTGAAGGCCTCTGTTAGGCCATAACATAGGCAGGACTTGCTCAGTAATTCTGCATCATGTAAAGTTTAAACATTCGGAAGATTCACTAACGTGGGTAGTTTATCTTTATGGCGAATGAAAAAATGAACCTATGGATAGGGGATTCATCAGTATCGCTTATTTAAATTAGCAACAATAAGACTTGAGGTTGGAGTTGGAGAAAGAATTCAGGAGGCAAAGTTTTTATGAAGGATCAATAGACTTAGAAGATGGGTAGTAGTAGAGGACCTCGGACAAAAGAGGTGTTCGTAGGTATAGACTGGTAAATTTTAGGAAACCGATAGGGCTGGGGTTTTAGGTCTTAAGGATATGCCAAAGTAAGTTATGGTATAGCTATGAATCAATATGGCTTACTGAGGAGAATAATAGTTAAAAATCTAAAAAAAAGGAATTTAATGGTAGGACGTATTAATAGGTGTGAAAATTAATGCCAATAGTTGAGCAATTCTGGTAAGACACAAATGTGATGATAGGATTGTGATTGAGTTATAGATATATGAGAGTTCTTAATAGGGAGACAGAGCTAAGGAAATCCTCATGCCAAGGTGTGAAAGAGGTGCGTTTACGATTAGACTGATAGTAGTGAAAGCCATATTAGAAATTGTCGGTGGACTAGGACGTCCGAAAGGAGGATGGAAAATTATTTGCATTCTGTCTGGTTTGAATTGGATGTTAGGATGTCTAGCTCAGTTTTAAGTAGCTTTAAATAAATTAATAGATGGATCAGATTGGGATTTGTATAGATATATTTAGATAATAGTATCTCATATATCTTTTATATATGACTAGGGGTTTGAATTCAGGGGTAGATCCAGTTGTGAAGCTAGGATTGATTCATGTGGTAGTACAGAGGAAGCAGTTATAGCGTAATGTGGAAGTGCCAAATGGTAGGATAACCTCCCATGGCACTTGCCTCAATTAGTTTTGAGGGATGGTAAATATTGATTGGTTGAATAAAGTAATAAAATATGGTTTTCATATCTATAGTGGCAAGGTTTAAAAATTTATTAATAGGGAGGGGTTTAGGTTGAGTAGAGCAAGAAAGTTAAGGGTTTATTGAGTTAGGAGATGACTCATTTAGAGCGTTTGCCGGCGACAGGAATGTTGTCTGAAAAAGATTTGGATGACAATCAAAAACAGTCAATGTAACATTATCAGAGAGATGAAGAGATTTGAATGTATTAACAAAGGAGTAAAGAATCAGCCAGAGTTGTAAAAAGTTATAGGAGTTAGGTTACGTTGTGGTGACCAGATAAATTTATGATTTTATAAGCAGGGTGTATTTATAGCTGGAGAATGGGCGAAGTAGGGGGGAGGTGGGGTTTGTGGGTTTTGGGTTTTCCATAAATAATGCCTGGGATGGAACCAGAAACATAAAGTTGGGGGTAGAAGGGGGTGAGGAGGTTTTGTTTTTTAAGAGAGTGTAAAAAAATTGTGTTGATTTTATCTTCGAATCTGATATGATATGTTTGGAGAAATATTCGGTAGTATTTAATTAATTTAAATTTTAGCCAGTGGTAGCAAGCAAAGAAGTCATCTTATGAATGTAGTCGCACTTATTCATAATAACAACGCCCCTTACCTTTATCTGGGGAGCCAACACATAGTGATGCAGGCATAAGCTTTGAGGACATCAAGGTAGATAAGTATTAATTGTATAATAGCAAGGATAGGTGGAGGGGATAATTTGGTAGTAGGTTAAAATCCGATAGAATATTATGTGCCAAGATCTTAATGTTTGCATGTGAAGGTCAGCCCGGTATACTACAAGGAAAATACTCATTAATAAGGCGACAAAACTAATGAATCTATAGTTTTCTGCTAAATAGGAGAAAGAATGTTTGCTAAAATTAAGTTCACAAAGGGAATTTTGAGAGTATCTATAAACCAATAGAGAGGGAATGCCTGTTTTTCCAGGGTGTGGCTAGGAAGCGATTGTAAGTTTAAATATAATGTTTGATCAGGATCACGATTAAAATTAGAGATCAGCCTCTAATTTATTTAGTTTGAAATTATAGACGTAAGATAATTTTTAGTGGCAAAATGAGTCAGGTTACCATTTTATGATTTGAAGACGACACCATTCTTATGTAGTCTAACCAGGAGACTGAGTTTTTTAAAAGGTACGTTTGCTGGCGTAATTCGAGGTTTAGTTTACGAAGATATGAATTTATTGAAAAGATATCCTCGTGTAGTAAGTGAATTTTGGTCAGATCCTGCAGGATCGGCTAGTAAGCTGAGTGATGTGGCAGAGCGATCTGAATCTGTACAGTATCTAAATTTTCCACTGAATGTATTGGTTAATATAGTTAATAGGCGACCTCTAACATTGAGAGATAAGACGGATGTATCCAGTGTCTATTTTTATTGCGTTTTCTATGAGGCTTTTAGATATTATTAACACGTGAGATTCCCATAGAAGTGATGGCTTCAATGCATCATTCGATAAAACGGTATAGATTTGATATAGATTGGTCCTTAGAAAACGTGCGAGCACTTATTAATATGAAGAGAGAGATGACCAAAAGCAGGAACAAAAATAAATCATAGATTTTACTATAATTCGACGTTTCGAACCATACCATTTGGTTTCCATCGTATCAGGATATAGTATATAGCTTTACATATTTCGCATTTCTCATTGTTTATTTTAATATTTATTATTTTATTATTAATTATTTTTAATTGATTTCTTATATCTCTTAACTTATCTATTCAATAGTTACTTATTATATGGCACCTTTCGAGTAGATCCTGATGATACTCGAACCTAGTGGTATGGTATTCTAACAGCGTCTGAAATGTTAATACACACGTTATGAATTTTATATGACTGCTTTTGGAGAACACTTGCTTTCACTCTCTCTCATTTTTAAGCCTCGTGTACTCCATTCCACCTCGACCTTCACCTTCCAATTATCACACCCAAATACTTAAATTTAATCCCATCCTGACACAATTTACTCTCCAACATATTATATTTATTTCTTCTCTTTCTCTATCTATTTTCATTACTTCTGTCTTCTCTGTACTTATTTTCAGTATGCTTCATTTCTCTCATTTGGTGCTGTCTCTATCCTGTACAACAAATCCTGCAGGTTCGGTCAAGGCTCCTCCATCTTCTGTTATTTGGGGCCGCATATTACTGCCCAATACAGCAGAAGTATGCTCTCCATCTATAACTATCTTCTGCATTATTACCTTTTTCAATGATTATATTCTCTTTCTTTTCTTTCACCTATCACAAAAAGATTTCTTTCTTACTCGTCCGCATTCTCCTCCTCCTTCAGTGACAACCCTTTATTTAATTGTGTTATATTTATCCCAAGGAATTTTTCACACTTACCGTCGTTGTTCAGATATTGATTCCAGACGACGTCTGCATTTGGCAAGATTGAACCGTATTTTTTCTTCTGTTTTACTACTGTGTGCTGACATTTTTGCGATATCGTCTCTCATTTCTGCATTTTGAAATGCCGTGTCTGTTGAGATCTTTTTTTCTTAATACTTTCGTGCAAATCCCGAAGCCGACATATTTCAGATGTGCTATCTTCCATGTCAGATTGAAGTACTAATTGATTATTTTAAAGGTTTTCCCTTTGCCATGTTTAGTAGGGAAAAGTCTGTCTCTGTTTTGCACATCCCTACCGAGGAAATGAGGTAGGATGCATCTTACGTATCTCGTTTGGGCCATCGCTGACAGGGGATTACCAAAATAACTGGCTGTTTTGTGGATGGAAATGGGCAATATAAAAATTGACCGATCGTTCCCATTCTTAATGTCTTTCTTCCATCTTCGTAATGCGTTTCTGGTATGGTATACGGTCATTTTTTCCCTTTAAGGGATTTTCTCCCAGTAGATAGTGTCAAACGTGTGAGGAAAATGACTTGAATGATCTTAATTTCCTTATATTGAAGCATTTCTTTGCGATCTCCTGACTCCTTATGGTCGATATTTTATTGAGTATCGAAAAAATTTATAGGATTTTCAGGAAAATCCAAAATATCTCTTATTTTCAACCTTTCGAATTCATCTGATGTTACTAATTTAAGTTGCCATTCGGCATTCTGGGCCATTTCTTCATCCCACAGTATTTTTTGTGAATGTCAATTAAATGATAACACTGCTGAATCGTTATAAGGCATTCGCTGAGATCCGAGTTCTTAATAGTGTAGATTAAAAAATGGCCCAGGACAGTGCATAATTTTATTTGACTGGAAATGCCGAGGTCACCAGGTCTTGCTGAGAAGTTTCTTAAATTGGTAATGCCATTTATGTTGGTCAATGTTTTCTGATTGTAAAATCTTTGGTGGGCATATTCCCTTTGAATAAAAGGAGACACCTTCGGAGAAGGCCTCTATATATTGAAGGTGGTTTGCTTTCTTATTAATTTCAAATCAAACCCTTCTTAAAGGTCTTTGAGTTTTGCATTATCGTTACATTTTTGGATGATTTGTCTGAATTCTTCTTAGATGATGTGTACTGTTCTTTGGTCTGTCTTTCCTAGTATATTCTTTGCTTTTTGGGTTGGTAAGGCCTCTTCCTCTAACTTTGTATTAATCATTTCTTGTAGTTTCAATTGTTCATTCAGATTAAGGCCTTGTGCTTTCTCTTAATATGTTGTCTTACCCTGGTGTCCTTTTTCTGACACACAGGGCAACGGTAAAGTATTCTACTTGTTTTCATATCAGAGTTTATGTACTTTCTGGGGGAGTAAGTAGCCCTCAAACCCAATATATTTCTTCGCTCTCTATCTTCCTCTTCCTCTTCTTTTTTCTTCCAAAGTAGACTAATAGCTGATCGCTCGTACAGCTTATGGACCGGATGGAGTTTCAACACTTTTCGGGGTGTTGAAGGTCCAGCAGATGAAGATGCAGAATCAGCAGCAGTAGGAGTGGTCGTCTTGGCAGACAGGTTTCTATTTTCTTCGACTATTTCAGCCGTTAGATTTACTTTCACTTTGTGGAGTTTTTTGGTATGCTCCACGAAGATATCAGTCTTCTTCATTCTCAAAAGCTTCTTTATGGACCCAAATGGCATGTCGCTTAATATTAAGGAAAAACCCCTAAGTAGGTGTATATATAGGGCACGAATAGAGTACCCTTGAAGGTCCCTTTTTCTGCCGTTAACCTTTTAAACTTCCCTATTTGGTATTTATAATCTCTCTATTACCTCTCTCAAAGTACTCCTACAGATTTGCCACAGCAAATAAACCAAAAAATCACGCATATAATAGGTATTGTCACCATTTTTTCTTCCATTCTCCCCATCATCTATCTCACACCTTCCAATGCCACTCCACCTCTATTCTTTCATAACCTCACCACATACATATTGAATAACCAAGGAGACATAACACATTCCGCCTCACTCTATCTGCTATTTTAAAAACGAATCACCTTTTCGGACCTATTATCTTACAATCACGCTCTTGACTAAATATTAATCATATTTGAAATTTCATTTTGTAGCTTACCACCAAGATCATATATGACTAACACCTGCCATTAGAGCTTCCCTATTATGCCTATCTGTGGTACCGAATGTTGCAAATCCAAAAAACCTAAAATACAATTTATTCTTCTCCTCAACTCTTTTTCCAATCATTTGTTTCAAGTAAAGATTGAAATCCACACATGCCTCTACCATTTACTAACGCCACTTGTTCTCACCAAGATGCAGTCTTCAGGTATCACCAGACCACCACTTTCAAACAACCAAATACCCAGCATAAATCTTCCTACAATACCTTAATAAACTAATTACCGTCCATTAAATATTCACAGTTACCTTATCTCTGCCTACGCCTTATATAAGGTATACTATATTTGGCTCTCCGCTGTCGCAATTCCCTCCCGAACACTATTAACTTCGAATCCTACACCCCACCATATCAGCTATTGGTTTCACAAACTTCAAAATATCCTCCAATCAACTCACATCTCGCCTATGCGCACGAGTTTTCCTGTAGAATTGTAGCCTCCAGGCTAAGTTCGGGCTGCGTGGTGCTCCTCTTTCCCTGCCACCGCTCGTTTGTGGAATTCTCTTCATCTGTACGGTTCCTGGCTTGAAATTTAAATCTATCCCCTCACTTTAAAAGCAGTGCTCGTTGCTCTCATCTGCGTAATTTACGGGCTAGCGGAGAAAATTTTAGCGTGCAACACTCCCTCCGAAACTCAAGGGCTCAGCCCCGTGAGTGGTTGTGAAAACATCCAAAACAACGAGGTAAAATCAATAATATCTATATATTTAATATAATATAATTTATAATATATATATATATATATATATATAATATTTATAAATTTATTAATTAGTATAACTTTATTTGGAGTGAAACCACGTCGTCACTATTTTAATCTATCTTTCCTAATCCATTTTTAAAATCAACCTAATAAAGAGCTAGGAGGGTTATCTTAAAATTATTGGCATTTTTGTTTAATCTTACAAAAGAATTGATTTTTGGAAGAACATTTATTTATAAGTATATATGGGTTCCCAGAATTTATAATTGCTCAACTTTCGAAAATTACTATTCGCAATTAAAGACAAATCATAGGCAAATTAACACTGCTAAGGAGATTCTTGGGCCTAGGTGCCTATTGTCGGGAAAACAGTTACAAAATAGGGACATAAAAATTAGATGAGGATTTTTAAATAAAACAAAATCGTTATAAAAGTTAAATTTTAGTTTATATTCGATCTTAATGATTTAAACTATTTAAAAAAATATTCTAATATTTAAAGAATAAACTCCCTACCTCTATGCTCATCAGTAATTTCTCATGACATGCGTCTGCGTCCAACCATAGGAAAGAGGTGCAATAGAGAGCCTCTTCGAGCTCGAGACTGCGTCGACTGAGGCTACACTGACATAAGGGAGGATTCTGCAAAGGTATTTCAAAATTTAGAATCTAAATATTCATACCCGCCTATTCAGCTATAAGCTCATCTCTTCAGAAAGACGCGAAACCATATACCCACTTATACCAGGATACGAATTTTGGGAATATTCCTCCAAACTGAAGCTGAAAGGAACCCGATTTTTTCATTTGTTAGAAAATCCTTGTATATTGGATCTCAAACCCCGTACAATTGTACTTGAACCAAGCCTGATATATATATATGTTAATATACTATATAATATATATAAATAATTAAATAATAATAATATATATATATAATTATAAAAATATAAAATATATATATATATATACTATATATATATTAATATTAATAAATATATAAGATATATTTATATAAGCTGTGGGTGGGAAAGCCCTGCCCTCCAAGGAGACCCGGGTAAAAACCCCTGAACTGGGTTTTAGTAAACAATAAATATATTTAAGTTGTATAGTTCTTTATAATAGTTGAGTGCTGAGTGCCATAACAAAAAATAAGTGAATTTTAAGTGAATTTTTAAATTTAAGACCATTACAATAGAAGAGAAAGCATTTTTTCTCTCCAAGATCTCATAAGCCTGGTGAGCATTTTTCTGCCCTCCTAATAAAAGGACTAATTTAACATCCAACACAATATGAAAATCACCATTCACCAATCATGATCATCCTTGGATTTCAACATTCTGTAACATTTACCTAATTTTTCGGCCTTTTCATTGCCTAATTTGTTTCTCAATTTGTTATGTATAAGGCCATAAGTTGAGAACAGTCTCTCCACACCCGCAGAGCTTGCTGGCACAGAATGCAAAGTGATAGGCAATTGGCAAAATTCCGGTGAAAATTTTCCATATTTTGCGGCCGTTTTGTGAACCACCTACCACCATTTTGCAGCACTCATGCCACTGGTGAAGTTTTCTGTCAGACCATGTAATTGGAAAATTTCAGAGTCTTCAAATTTAAAATTCGAAAAACTGAGACAGCGTAATCACACACATTTCTCTCGATTGCATGACCAATTTAATGAACCTTTATTTTTGATGCGTAGGGCTCAAAACAACACAAGATCAAGAAAATAGAAATGAAAAATAAGCTTGAAGCAGATAGTGAAATTTATCCAGTCTTGAAGGTAGAATATGTGTTTGAATAGTAAAATTGGTTTTCAAGATTTAAGTAGCTTGTAACAGTAATAAGTAGTTTTAGTTGCAATATTACGTTAGGGTACCTTTACCATTTTCTACATAGTAGACTAAAAATATAAAAATAAAAAGTAAAAGAGTTGGAATGTGGGATTGCCGGATTGTGAAGGACTTTATAATTCTTTCCTCACCTCGATATTTGGGATGTGTAGTATAAGCTACTAATTGAAATGGTGTCATCCAATCATCAAATCTTGCTTGAATGATAGCTTTGTATGGTTGTAGTACTGGGTCTTCAAGAACCTCAAACCATATTTGGACTGCATCTCCCAATGAGCAAGAATCAGACTGTAGCTGCAATAAGAAATATTAAATATTTTCAATTTATTTATTATATACAATGCAATATCTATTACTATTAGGCATTTAGGCTATGGGTCACACATAGCTCAAATGGAGTGTGATGCAATAATTATTATTCAATTCTCTTGTGTGTCTCAAATAGAGGAGAGCTAATATAAAAGTCTCAAATAGACTTTTACATATTAACTATATAACCAGGTTATTTTACCCTATCTAAAGCTGAGGCCATAATGTTAAGTTGGTTTTTCAGGTTAAGGGCTTCACGATGAATAGATACATTGTCAATTATGGTAGCTATATTATTTGCTACTTCTGCAGGATATATATTTCTGATTTCAATGTACAACGGGAAATTTTGTATGAATGTGTCAACACATGCCCACTGGCTATTCCAGCGGGTATCACTGGGCAATTGAGGTTTTTCCCTCCTTTTTTACGCAGCCAACCATTTAAGTACCGTAACTACTGATATTGAAGCCTTAATTTAGTTATACCATACAGTATGTCTAATTCAAAATAAATGATCTCGTAATGTTACAAAGGCTTTTGTTTTCTGTTGCTGAGTGAAAAGTGAAAATACTATAGCAGCAATTCATTCAATTTCATATTTGTAGTTTATATATAATCCCATCACCACTTTTTTCTGAAATCACCTGAAAAGACTGAAAATCACTTCTGGTTGGTAGTGATTTCTGAAGTACTTGGCAACTTCTACCAGATGGCTAAGGACTGTCCTCGGAGTAACCTCCTTTTCCACAAGGTTTAAATAGTGTGCTGCACAACCATACACAAGAAAGCCTAAATTGAGCCTTCTTCCTCCACCACCTGCATCCATCTCTTTGTAGTGGGTCTCGAGAAGTTGTCTTGTCAGCTTCATTTTGTTTTCGTTGTCGGAAATGAAAGCTACAACCTAAAAAGAGAAAGGATGAGCTAATCTACTTATTCTACTAGCAATGCTAAAGATTATCTTTAGCATTACGTTGTTTATTTATTTAGCGACCTTTTAATTTTTTAAAGGAAACAATATTTTAGTTATTTATAAAAAACAGATTTAAAATCAAATTAATCAAGTAAATCAACTCGCCTTGTATTTGTTTTTATCTTCGAATTGGCCTATTAGCTTTATTGCCAAATATGAAATGTAGTTGGCAGTTTTCATCTCAGCTCCAGTGTTAATGGATCCAGCAAAAATGGATTTCTTTCCTTCATCACCACTGGTTGGGAGGTGCAAACATGTTGCAATGATTGGATGGTTGTTTACATTGGACCATCCATCTTGGGCCATGGTAACTTGTTTTCCTTTGAGAAGCTCCACCATGCGAAGCTCGCATTCACCAGCAACTTCATCTAAAAGGACATCGCTAAGCTGGCGTCTCGAGGGAGGTTGATAAGCTAAACTCCGCATCAATTGTAATAATTCTTCATCGGGTCTTCTGCAGCACTAAAGGAATTATTTACACGAACAAAAAGGATCGTGCAAAACTGCCAAATCCAAGCTGCTTTTATTTTGTGTCTTGAGATAGGAAAACTTCTCTCACTTGTTTGGTTACGAGTACATCCTGGCGTTATCAGCACTTGGCCCACGAACTTGGAGTCATGTGGGGTTCTATACTATGTTGCTGGAACTGACTAACTTACAGTACAGTGATCGGATCTGATCGATAAGGTGTTTCATCTTCTTTGGCCCACAGCACATTCCTGAAGCTGTTGAAATTCCATGTTGCCAATTTCAGCATCACCATCATCAACTGCTACCCTTTATGTTAAGGCCAATGAGGTTTATATTGTTACACTTTTCCAGGTTGGCTCTTACTCTTTCAATTTTGTTGCTCACCAGATTACTGTAATGGTTGCAATTTCTCTTCTTCACAGTCTTTCCAATTTCCTGAACATCTACACTCTCAAATTCTCCTCAAGCCAGGTTTTTCAACCTGCCACCCCTATTCATGATTTAAGATAGAGTAGCTTTTCCACCTTAAAGTTCTGTTAATTGAATGCTATAATTTAGTAATTATTGATTAGAAATTTAGAATCACCTAAAAATTTGCTTAAAAAGGGATAAATAAACATTTTTACATTGATTTCTTTTTCATTTCCAATTACTGTAGACACATACAAGTTGTATGTATCTACAGTAACTGGAAATGAAATAGAAGTGAAATGAAATAGAAAGTGTTGTATGATACAACACTTTTTTACCAAAAACCCAGAAAACCCCATCAATTCCCCGGGTTTTTGGCAAAAAACCACCCGGGCTGGGCTTGATGAGTGAATCAGCTTTCTTCTAAACGCGGTATCGGGAGCATTCCATTTTTTTTGGGGGGGGGGGCTGTCTTTTATTTTAAAGCCTTTAGTTTGTATATTTTTAGTATGTGTTTTTTTTTAATACGAGTTTACGAAAGTCCGAATATATTTGGTATACGTGTTGTGGTAGGATATGTATAGTAGTTTTGCTAGTGTTAAACAAATGCAAGATATTACTAGTTATGTTAAAAATGTTTGGTACGATTATTTTGTGGCGAGAATTGGCGATCAAGACAAAAATTGGGCTCCATGCAAAGTTTGCAGAAGTTGTGTTAAAGGATTAAGAAATTGGAGGTATGGCAAAGAAAAATTAATGCCGTTTGTCATCCCTATGATCAGGGTTGTGGAGTCGAAGTCGGAGTCGAAGCGGGAGTCGGAGTCGGAGTCGGAGTCAGAGTCGCGGAGTCGGGGATTCTGTAGTTTTGAAGAGAGTGGAGTCAGAGTCGGTAATTTTCAAAAGGATGGAGTCGAGTCGAGGAGTCGGAATCGGAGATTCGGATCGTAATTTTGTATATATATCTATCGTCTTATCTCTTATATTGCTAATGAGTCAGTAGTGCGGAGTCGGATCGGAATCGGTCGGTAATCTTTCAAAATAACAGAGTTAGAGTCTAGAAAAATATGAGCTTGACAAAGGTTATGAATTGTGACTCTGGAATACCAATCGCTTGCATATACAAGTTCACTCACTTGCGATTTCCACATCAAAAATGCATATGGAAACTTTCGATATTTTTTAAACCTTCACCTTTATTTCAATTTGGATTATATCTAATGAATTCAAACTTCAATCTTATACCATCTATATTAAGATGCCTGAAGAAATAAAAAACTCCAAGGTACGAAGAGAAATTTCTCTCATAGACAATGATATTCTACTAGCTGTGCCTGGTTATATTAATTTCTACTACGTGGTAAGCTATATATATATATCATATCAACAAAAGCTAAATCACAGTATATCATGATCTATTGTATCAAAATCTAATCTAAGAAGAAAAGAATTATCATATCTATATATATATTTTTAAGTGATTGAAACTACAACATTTTATTGACTACCTTCTCAATTCATTTTCAGAAAGCTCAGAAGTATGAGTATGAAAAAGCTTTAGATATGAAAGTTTAGTCGAAAGCTTAAACTGGTCTAGAAAAAATTCAAGTTCTTCCTCATCCTTGTACACAAAATTCCATTTTCTTTAAAAATAGTTTCTCGCTTATTCTCTTTTAAAGGCAAAAATTATATAACTTCGAAGCTTAAATTACAAGAGGCCATCGATAAGCATATCACGTATATTGACAAGAAGCTGCAATTGCATGTTACTGATTCTACCCCAAAGCTACAAGTAGAGTTGAATGGCTTTTCTGCTCTAGCATTAATAAAATCAAGCCTAAAGGAAAAAATTGAAGGATACCTGGGCAATCTATCTATTTTAAGAACTAATTCATCATTGAGTAGAGGACACTAGATGCAAGAAGTTCAAGTCATTTTAGCAGTTTATATATATATTATATATAGTTATATATATATATATATATATATATATATATAATAATATAATATATAAGTATATAATATATATATAATTAATATATATATATATTTATATATAATATATATATAGTATTATATATTTATATGTTATATTATATAATATGAATATATATATTATATATATAATAAATAATATATATATATATATATATATAATAATATTATATAATATATTAGTATAGATATAATATATATATTATATAATAATTATATTATATATATTATATATATAATAATAACAAACACCCCCAAATTATTTGTTACAAATTGTGATCGCCTTAAGTCGCTTAATTATAATTTTAATAATAATAAAAAATGCTTAATCAAAGCAAATTAAAGTTATGTATTCAATCAGAAATGAAAAAAAACATTTATATTGGTGAAGATAAGATTTCTTAGTTTAATGCTCTTGTTCCATAATAATAATATATATTATAGATAATATATTATATAATATTAATATATATAATAATAATAGTATATATATAATATATAATATTATATTATATATAATAATATAATATATATATCTAATAATATATATATATATATATTATATATATATATAGTATATAGTATATATATATATAATATATAATATATATATATTTATATATATATATATATATTATAAATATATATATATATATAATATATATATATATATATAATATAATATATAAATTATATTATATAAGCTCCTCTCTTCCCAAAAGGTAAGTTTACTGAATATCCAATGAACGACTGAGTAATGTTAAGCTCCTCCGTCAAATATACAGTGGTAGCTAGTATACCTAGCCTAATATCCTACTATTTATTAACCAAGTATTTAAAGTTCAGTTCTATGCACTACATGATTTTTATGTATGGCGTGTGTCCAACCTCTTTAACGTTTTGCCACTACATCTTTTGTGTATGGCGGTTTTCTATCCTTCTAACTTTTGCATCAGTAAATATTGAGTAGCCGTACACTATCAAATTGTATGTTAAACATAAAAGTCTGCCACTACATTTGCTTCTTTAAACAAAGCCGTATGGGGATGCCACTCTATCGAAACTATGGTTTTTAAGTCGCTCGTGTCCTGGGCCCCCGCAGAGCTGCCCAGCCAGGAACCTACCTGAGTTTTGGCAACCCTAATTTTTGCACCCCTTCGAAGAAGGGTTGCCTAGCCGGTATGTCGAGCATCCGTCGTACTCACCCCGCCGTATTTTGCCCCCCCCTAATTTTTGAAACCTCCCTTTTGGAATATTTACTTTGTATTCTACGGTCCACTTTTTGAGAACCCTAATTTTTGAGAACCTCTTTTTTTTTTTTTTTTTTTTTTTTTCAATAGTTAGTTAGTTATTTTTAAGTTTTGTGTTAGTTTATTTGTTCATGTTTCTGTCAGCCCTTTTTTTTTTTAATGTGGGGCGGCTTCAACCTTTGTTTTTCAATGGTCCGCCATTTTGTTATTATTGCGTTTGTTAATTTTATTTTCATACGTTCGGGATGAATCGTAAATTCACGTCGCTGTTCTCGGTATGAAATCGCAAATTCACGTCCACCCATCGTCCGGTTTTTTAACAATCCGCATCGCCTTCCACTGCCCGAATCGCCCGTCCATTTGGTTATATAATTATAATATATAAATTAATAATAGTTCTCTTATTTAGTTTTGATGTTATTATTTATTATATTGTTATTTATTTTTAACATTGTTATTATATATAATTATAATATATATATTAGATATATATCCTACACACCACACACACACACACACACACACACACACACACACACACATACACAAACACACACAACACACACACACCACACACCCCGCCACCACGTGGTCGCTACTCACGAATTTTCACCATCCCTTCTATTCTGCTTAAACTTCGGTGCTTACCACCTCAAGCCTTCACCGTTTCGTTATTATATGTCGAGTCCCTTTATCGGACATAAATCAAAAGAAACTCGACCTTCCACTACCGAGGCTAAACCGCGGACCTTTTAACCACACCTCCAGCGGTACGACTTAGTAGAATATTTAATTTTCAAGTTTATAAAAGCAAGTCCGCCGCTTCCCAATAATAATAATAATAATTAATAAAATAATAATATAATAATAATAATAATAATAAAATTAATAATTTATAATATTATATATATATTAATATATATATATTTATATATAATATATAATATATATATATATATCCAATAAGTTTAATATATATATATTATAATATATGTAGGATAATGATAAGAGCGATTTGACAAATGTGTTGAAGAAGAGAGTCGAGGAGGAAGAGAGAGTGGGGGAGAGAGAGAGGAGAGACAGTTTTGTTGCGGAACATTTCGAAGGATTTACAGTTTAAACTTCTTTTTGACACTGGATTTTTTGCTGAATGATTTTAATGATTTTAATAATTTTAATTTGTAACTGATTAACTACTTTTATTAACGTATTTTAATATTTACATATTGAAGCATATTTTGTTATAAGGGTCTCTCGTCTTGAGAATCCCACGCTGAAACGAAATTCTTGAATTCGAACCGTAAAAGCACGTGGAAGACCATGCTATCATTGTTATTCATTATTTGATATTATTGAATATTTACTATTTTTATTATTTTTAATTATTTTTAATATTGCGTAAACGTAATATTTCATTATTTTATTGATTATTTTTGCTGGTTTGTGTATTAGGTTTCGTTCCAGCGAATCTAAACACGTTCTTATTACGATCAAACATGCCCATCTACAAAGCGAGGAGCGAGAGAGAGAAGAGAGAGAGAGAGAAGAGATAGAAGAGAGAGGAGAAAGAGAGAGAGAAGAGAGAGAGAGATGAGAGAGAGAGATAGAGAGAGAGAGAGAGTAGATTATATATATATATTATATATATATATATATATATAATATATATATATATATTATATATATATATATAATATATAATATATATATATATAATATTATATATATATATAATATTATATATATATATATATAATATAATAATATATTATTATATATATATATATATATAATATTAACCCTGTTTGACCATGATATTCGAAATTGACCTGTCCGATACCTATTACCCAGCCTACACCTAGCCTTAACCTAGCCTACACCCTAACCTAACCTACCTAACATAACCTAACCTAACCGTAACCTAACCTAACCTAAGGGCCAAGTCAGCACCTGTGCCTAAACTAACCTAACCTACCTAACCAACCTAACTAGGTACACCTACATCCTAGTCCTACACCATCCTGACTCCTGCCACCATAGCCTCCGCCCCCCTTGAGCTCATCCAGGTAACTAATGCCTAGCCTTTGGTAGGTATCTGTGCTAACATGAGATTATAACCTGACCCGTATGATCTATCCTAACTTATCATCCGTGCACACACACACACACACACACACACACACACACACACACACACCACACTACACACACACACACACACACATCACGCACACACACACACACACACTTATACTTATACACATACACACATTTATACTTATACACACACACACACAACACACACACACCACACACAACACACACACACACAGCAACACATTCACTAACACTATACACCACATTCACTATGACACTATATACACATCATTCACTATACACTTACATTTACCTTATAGACACTTACATTTCTACTTTACACAAGCTGGTCATCAAACACACACACATACACCCACCCACTTACACTTATACACACATCACTATGACACTTACATTCACCATAGTCACTTACACTTACATTTACACTATACACAGTACTAAACACACGACCAACTCCTTTGTCTTCTATTGGGTTCAAGTTTTACCCATCCTAATTTAGCACTTAAACATTTTTTATTTAAAAAACATATACTTTAAGACCTAAGCAGTAAAATCAGTAAATCAATAGAGGGGTTAACTAACACCTAGGGGGATTAGTATGCTTTGTTTTACTTTTTACTGCTTTAACTCATTTTACTGTGTTAACTTATATGGTTTAGCTGCTTTAACTCACATTATTTATTAACTATACATACCTAAAGATTAAATCAGTAAATCAATAGAGTGTTACCTAACGCCTAGGGGATTAGTAGTGCTTTTTTTACTGTTTTATCTGCTAACTTCATGTTTTACTGCTAGACTCGATGTTTTACTTCTTTTAACTCATATGTTTACTTGCTTTAACTCACATATTCATTAAACATTACATACTTAAAGCAGTAAATCAGTAAATCAATAGAGTTGACCTAACACCAAGGGGGGGGATTAGTATGCTTGTTATATGCTTTACTGTTTTAACTCATGTTTTACTGCTTTAACTTTCTGCTTTACTGCTTTAACTTTCTGCTTTACTGCTTTAACTTTCTGCTTTACTGTTTAACTTTCTCTACTGCTTAACTCATATTATTTTATTAACATATGTTTTATTTGTTTTAATACTTTTTATATTTTATTATATTTTTATTTATTTTATTATTATTTTTATATTTTATTATTCTTATTTTATGTATGTAACTTTAGTGTTTATTTACTTCTGCCTATTGTTATTTTGTATTTAGAACACACACACACACACACACACACACACACACACACACACACACACACACACACACACACACACAAACACACACATACACTTACACATATACACACAATCACTATGACACTTATACACACATTCACTATGACACTTACATTTTACCCATAGACACTTACATTACACTAACACTGCCGGGGGCTCAGCAACACGACATCACTATGATACTTATAACACAACATTCACCATGACACTTACATTTGTCCATAGACACTTACATTTTACACTTACACTCACTACACAGATTTACTACATCTCACACAGATTTACTTTAACTCACACAGATTACTTACACTCACACACAGATTTACTTACACACAGATTTACTTACACTTGCACACAAATTTACACACACACACACACACACACACATACACACCCACGACACACTTACTTACACATATAACGTATAATTATTAAAACTTTATGTTTTAATTAAACACGTACATTTATATTACTCATTCAAATATAACTAAAATTATTTCAAAGTTTCTTAAAACTTCTATAATAAATCAATCATCATCTTTGAACAAAGAATTTATTATTAACTGTTAATACTTTTTTTAAAATTTTATAACTATCAAGTTTTAAAATAACTTACTAAAATTTATGAAATTTTATAAAAACATATATTTTATTTACATTAAACAATAAATCATTAAATCAGTAAGGCCAGCCCCTAGCACCCCTCAACATCAAGCTATGCCACGTTTTTGTTCTATGACTTACTGCTTACATCATCTTTAGCCTGTAATAAGTATAAAATAACAAAATAATTCTTTTTAAGTATGTGAATTTATTAAATATCATTCTAAGTTTTATTTTAAAAAAAAACAATATTCACTTACATTATATTATTCGCTCGATGTAACTAAAAATATTTCAAAGTTTTTTAAATAATTCGGTTTTCTTATATATTATGATTATCTATGTACATTGACATTCCATCACGGGAAAACACAACAACCCGCACTCCTTACAGATACGAAACTGACCTCTCTCTGTAAAATGTGTTGAAATAACTACTTTAGGTCTAAATTAGTATAATCTTTGTAACCTGAGCGATTAAGCCTATCCAGGTTCAAAAATAATTTTCAAACTGACCTTTTTCTGTAAAATGTGGTCAATAACTCGTTAGGCCAAATTTTTCCTTAATTTAGGATAATCCCTTTTGTAACCCGGGGCGATGTTAATCCTAATACCAGGTCAAAAGTAATTCCCGTATAGACAAGAACAAATGTTATTATATTTTATAAATATATTTCAACTGAAACATGCTGGATCGGACCTTAAGCAGGTAAAAAGGAAATGTTTCCTTACTTGTGATGGTTGGGTAATCCTATCTCTATATGACCTCGTATGTGATTGTCGAGAATTATTTTATCTCTTTAACATTTAACGTCTTCTTTAAACTATTTGAGCAGTGGTGTGTTTATATCTTTTAGACCAAATCATTTTAAAAATCATAGTCATTATACTGTTAAGCGGGGCCACAATTTACTGATTTGTATTAAATAGTGTTTTATTTTTACAATTCATATCAGTATTTATAATAAATACTTACATGAGGAATAATTATTAATGTCACTAGAATAGATAATAATTAATTCACATAGTTCATAAGCTAACCACCAGGCCTCAGCATAGCCCCACCCGCAAAGCAGCCAACCCGCACCCGCAGTGCTCCCCCGCGTCCCGCCCGCGCGTGCGCCGCCAGGCGCAATATTTCCCCTTCCCGCCGCCGCGTGCCCGCGTTAATTTCCCGCAATGAAAATTATATATTATAATATATATATATATATATATATTTCATTACGCAAATATACTGCGCCTGCGGGCGCACGCGGCGGCGGGAACGCGGAAAAAATATGCGCCTGCGGGCGCACGCGGCGTGCGGGAACGCGGGTTCGGTACCTGCGGGTGCGGGTTGGCTGCCTTTGCGCGGAGGGCTCATGCTGACCCTGTGAGTTAGCTTATGTAAGTATTTATTATAAATATGATTATTATTACTTATGTAAAAAATAAAACACTTTTAATACAAATCAGATAACTTGAGCCCGTTAACAGCTAAATATGACTATTGCGTTTTATAAATGAGTTGTTCTATAAATTAATTTAAACACACACTTCTGCTCAAAACAAGTTAAGAACAACGTAATTTGCAAAAGACTATTATAAATAATCCGTTACCATCATCATACGAGGTCATGTTTATAGAATAAGATTACCCGACCAATCAAGATAATGAAAACATTTCCTTTTTACCTCCTTAAAGGATCGATTTGAGGATTCCAGGTCATTTGTTTGTTCAGTTTTGAAATATATTTATAAATATTATGATTAATAACATATTCGATTTTTTCTATACGGGGATATTACCTTTGACTGGTATTAGATTAAATTAGCCCTCTATCAAAACGGTTATCCTTAATTTAGCCTAAATTAGCCTAACTGTTATTGCCACCACATTTTACAGAAAAAGCGTCAGTTTTAAATATATTTGACCTGAATTTAGCTTAAATCGCCTCGTACAAAAGATTATCCTAAATTTAACTAAATAGTTATTTCAACCATTTACAAGAGTGAGAGTCAGTTTCTACTTAAGGAGTCGGTTGTGTGTTTTCTCGAGATGGATTGTTAAAGTACATAATAATAAAATAATAATAAAGGAAAACCAAATTATTTAAAAAAAAACTTTGAAATATTTTTAGTAACATCGAGTGAATAATATAAATTTAAGTGAAAATTGTTATTTTAAATAAAAACTTTAGAATATTTTTAATAAAACATGTTATGTTAGCAGAGAAGAACTTTTTTTGTTATTTTATACTTATTACAGGGCTAAAGATGATGTAAAGCAGTAAGTCAATAGAACAAACGTGGCATAGCTTGATGAAGGGGGTGCTAGGGGCTGCCCTTACTGATTTACTGATTATTGCTTTAAGGTACGTTAAAATATATGTTTTTTAATAAAATTTCATAAAATTTTAGTAAAAGTATTTTAAAACTTATTATATATAAAATTTATAAACAAAAAGTATTAACAGTAATATATAAATTCTTTTGTTCAAAGATGATTTATTATAGAAGTTTTAAGAAACTTTAAATAATTTAGTTACGTTTTATGTTATTCCATGTACTGTTAATTAAACACATAAAAGTTTTAATAAAATTATACATTATAGTTAATTGAGGTGCGTGGTGTGTATGTGGTGTGTGTGTGTGATGTGTGTGTGTGTGTGGTGTAAACTGCTTCAGTTAAGCTAAAATCGTGTGTAAGTAAATTGTGGTGATTAAGTAAATCTGTTGAGTGTTAAGTAAATCTGTGTGATGTAAGTTTAAATCTGGTGGAGTGTAAGGAAATGTAGGTCTATGACAAATTAAGTATACGTAATCTGTGTATAAGTATCATAGTTGAATGTGTGTGTGACCGCATGTGTATAATTGTAAATGTAAGTGTAAAATAAGTGTCATAGGAATGTGTATAATGTCATAGTGAAGTTGTATATTGTAAGCTGTATGGTGTGTTGTCGTTACGTTGTGTTGTTGTGTTGTGTGGTGTTGTGTTGTGTTGTGTAATAATAACAATAGCATGAAGTAAATAACACTAAAGTATAATAAATAAATAATAAAAATAATAAAAATAATTAAAAAAATAAATTAAAAATAATAAAAAAATAGAATAAAAAGTATTTAAACAAAATAAAAACATAATTTAAATAAAATATGAGTAAGCAGTAAAGCAGAAAGTTCAAACAGTAAAGCAGAAAGTAAAGCATAAAGCAGAAAGTTAAACCAGTAAAGCAGAAAGTTAAAGCAGTTAAACATGAGTAAAACAGTAAAGCAGTAAACAAAGCATACTAATCCCCCCCCCCCTTTGTGTTAGGTCACACCTCTATGATTACTGATTTACTGCCTTAAGGTTTGTAAAGTATATATGTGAGTTAAAGCAGTATAACATATGAGTTAAAGCAGTAAAACATGAGTTAAAGCAGTAAAACATGAGTTAAAGCAGTAAAACAGTAAAACAAAAGCATACTAATCCCCCTAGTTGTTAGGTAACACCTCTATTTATTTGATTTACTCCTGAAGTATAGTAATGTAGATAAATATGTATTTAATATAAAAAACAGAAAGTTAAAACAGTAAAACATAGTTTAAAGCAGTAAAACAGAAAACAAAAGCATACTAAATCCCCTAGTGTTAGTTAAACACCTCTATAATTACTGATTTGCCTTTTAAGTCTGTAAATATATGTTTTTAATAAAAATGTTTAAGTGCCTAAAATTAGGATGGGCTATAAATTGACCCAGGAAGACCAAAGTGGTCTGTTATACATGTGTATAAGTAAATTAATGATAAGTCTATGGTTGAGTGTAAGTTCATAGTGAATGTGTGATAAGGTAAGTGGGTGTGTATGTTGTGTGTTTTGGACCCTTGTGTATAAGTGAAATGTAGTGTTCTATGGTAAAGTAAGTTCATAGTGAATTCTGATAAGTTCATAGTGAATGTGGTGTATAAGTGTCATATGAATGGTGTGTGTGTGTGTGTGGTGGTATATAAGTATAATGTGTATGTATAAGTATAATGTGGGTTGTGTTGGTTGTGCGTGTGTGTGTGTTGTGTGTGTGTGTTGGTGTTTGTGCACGGATGGAAATTAAGTTAGATAGATCCATACAGTCAGGTAGTTCCTACCATGACCTCATGTTACACAGATACCACCCCACAAGGCTAGCATCAGTACCTGGAATGAGCTCAAGGCGGCGAGGCTAGTGCAGGAGTAGAAGGTAGCTTAGTGTATTTACGCAGGTTAGTTAACGTAGTTATGTTAGGTTAGGTTAGGTTAGTTATCGTTAGGTTAGTTTATTAGTAAGTCAGTTAGTGCAGGTTTAGGCTAGGTTGGCTGGTAATTAGGTATCCGGCAAGGTCAAGTCGAAATATCATGGCAAACAAGTTTAACTTATATATATAATATAATATATATAATATTTATATATAATATAATATATAATATGTATATATAATATATATATAATATATATACTACCTGCCTCTCTCTCTCTCTCTCTCTCCTCTCCTCTTCTTCTCCTCTCTCTCTCTCTTCTCTTCTCTTCCTCTCTCTCTCTCTCTCTCGCTCGCTCGCTCGCTCGCTTTGTAGATGGGCATGTTTGGATCGTAAAAAAGCACGTGTTAGGTCGCGACGAAACCTAATACCAAAAATAAAAATAAAATAAATGGAATAATTACATTTCGCAATAATAAATATAATTAAAAATTAATAAAAATAATTAAATAATTCAAATAATTCAAATAAAATTATAAACAATGATAGCATGGTCTTCCACGTGCTTTACGGTTCGAATTCAAAGATTCGTTCACCTGGCGATTCTCAATACGGAACCTTATAACAAAAAATAATTACAATAGGTTAAAATAATAAAATACTTAAATAATAAAAGTAATTCAAATAAAAATAATTAAAATAATTAAAAATCAATAAATATGATTCAAATAAAAATTTCAGTGTCTCAAACACGTCTAAAGTGTAAATGCTTCAAATGTTCCGCAAACAAAACTGTCTCTCCCTCTCTCTCTCTTCTTCCTTTCTTCTCTCTCTCCTCTTCATCTCTCTCTCTCTCCTCTCTCTCATATATATATATATATACATTATTATATATATATAATATATATATATGATATATATATAATATAATAAAATAAATATATATATATATATATATATTAAATATATATTATATATATATATATATATATATTTATATATATATAATATATATAATATAATTATTATTATTATTAATTATTATTATTATTATATATTAAATATATTATATATTATGGGAAGCCCAACTTGCTTTTATAACCTGGAGAATAAAATTATATTCTCATCTAATTCGCTACGCTGGAGAGTTGTGTAAAAGTCCGCGCGGTTTGCCCGTAGTGAAGGAGTCGATTCGATTTTGATTATGTCGATGGGAACTCGATAATATAATACGAGGGCTTGAGTGTTAAGGAAGTTAAGCACAGATGAAGGGATGTGAAATTCGGAGGTTACGACACGTGGGGTGTGTGTGTGTAGATATATATATATATGATATAATATATATATATAAATAATATATATATATAAATAATATAATATATAATATATATATATATATATATATGATAATAATATATATATATATATATATAATATAAAATCGACGGGCGATTCGCCATGAGGCGACGCGAAGTTAAAAAACGCGACGATGCGTGACGATGAATTGCGAATTCATCCGACAACGCGACGATAATTTCGGATTCATCCCCGGTACGATGAAATAAATTAACAAAACGCCATATAAAACAAAATGGCGGACGCAATGAAAAAACAACAAGGTTGACACCATAAAAAAAAAAAAAAACCATGAAAAACATGAACAAATAAACTACACAAACTTTAAAAATAACTAACTAACTATCTGAAAAAAAAAAAAAAAAAAAAAAAAAAAAGAGGTTTCAAAAAATTAGGGTTCTCAAGAAATTAGGGTTCTCAAAAAAAAGGCCAAAAAATTAAGGTTCTCAAAAATTAGGGGGCGGGGGGGGGCAAAATAGGGGGGGCTCCACATCCGGCTGGCACACACCTTCTTCGAAGGTGCCAAAAATTACGTGCCAAAGAAAGCCTCAGTAGGTTCCTGCTGCACTCTGCGGGGCCAGTACCAAGACCGGAACCCTTACCCTACTACTGAGAACTATGGTTTTTAATGCAGCAAAGTTTTTCAAAAGGCCGTGAAAATGTTGAACGACCCTCTGTGAAGACCAACCTCGCTGAAAGAACGATGAAAAATGGAAGTGTTAGGAGCAGTTGATGGAGGAGAACCGCCTGGTTCAGGTAGCAGAGGATGCCCAGAATAAATTGTTGATAAAAGTCAGTTCATTAGATTTTCACGAACCATTTGCACATGCGAAAAATTGTGCAAAACTAGTGCCAATACTTTCGTGTAGCAGAAACGGAACAGGGTCAAAATTTGGCAAGATTTACTTGAAAGACTGAAAGGTCCTTAATTAATTTTTGTATAAATTATTATAAACAGGCGATGAATCATGGTTTTTGAGTACGATCCAAAACCAAACGGCAAAGTGCCGAAAGGCACACAAAAAATTCTCGTCCGAAGAAAGCACATATGAACAAGTCCAAAGTGAAAAAAACTATTATTGTTTTGAAGAGTTTTCATTGTGCACAAGGAATTTGTACCCTCAGAACAGACATGGTTAATCACTCTTTTACAAAAGAGTTTTTGAAAACGACTTCAAAACGAGTTCAGCGAATCAAACAGGCATTGCAGACGATTGCTCCTGCCACCACGATACGCGCCACCCACATGAGCTCTCAAATTATGAATTTCCATGCTAATGAAAAACACTTCAAGTACTTCCACATCCTCCATACAGCCAAGATCTAGCTCCGTGCGATTTCCTCCCTAAGTTGTAAATTAAGTTGAAGGGTCATCATTTTTGGTACGAGCGAAACATAAAAAAATACTAACACGAAGAAACAACTTTCTGAAAATGAC
>JABUQX010024876.1:82500-90944 GCA_015478945.1 Trachelipus rathkii | reverse complement strand
AAATAAATATAACTATTATAAAATATCAAAAACTATAAATGAACCTGGTGCTATAATCAATGGCAACAATTCCCTTACGCGAATAATTTCTTCTTTTTAATATGTAACTACTCTACCTTGTCACAGGAGTCTTCATTCCTCTTTGGCGACAATCTTTGATCTGTTGCCACCACTGGGCGGCCCTGTTCGGAAGTTCCACAGGCCTCGGATTCTTAGCTATGTCTCCTCCACTGAGCCCTTGCTCCACCCTGTATATGCCACTCACATCTTGTCGCCAACAGATTGAGTGTATGAGCACTGAAACAATAAGATATTTAATACAAGAAATTCAAAGAAATAGTTAAATCTTAAATACAATCTTATTTTAATACTATTACTAATAATATATTAATAATATGTAGCATTTCACTATTTTTCCCGAATTCTAAGTACCTGCAGCGGGGTTGAGGCGGCAGACTTGGGGTTCAACCCTACACCCTCATAACTCCTGAGATCCACAATCTCCAGAGTCATATATATCTAGGGTCCATAGGAAGTTCTCGGCCCGGTGACTCACCAAGCGTTGAAAGCGGCCACGATGGTGGCCATGCCGTAGTGGTGCCTTCACCTTACGGGATGCTAAACTCATGAGATCTCGGGATTAGTTTCCCCCCATACTGGGATCCTTTCCTAAAACCAATAAATTATGTTTTAGTCGTCAATTAAAAATAATTTACACCTTAATTCTTAAAATACCTTCTAAAGTAAAAAAATACAAAATAACTTTTAATTTTCTTACTTCACCCCCTGGACCGCGAGAAAGTGGCATGGCACCCTTTTGGAGGTTGACCCTGTCATCCATGGACTGTCATTCCCAAAAGACCTATGTGGGCTGCCAACTTCGGCTAGGTGGCCACCCAAACTTCGGTGGAAGAGGTTGTTATCAGTCGAGTCTTCCTTTTTGCATCAGCTTTTCAATATCCCGGCTCAAAGTCCTCCTTGAGGTGGGATGAAATAGGTAAAACATCTCCTTCGTGTAAGGATCATCAGCAAAATCCAGTGGCATCATTGAATGAATGAACAACCTAATATTAATAATATCTAGTATTAATAACAATATATTTAAATTTTAATCAAAAATATTATAAAACCGTGTAGACCTAACTCCGCCTCATATACCATTTAAAAAAATTGGAGTCAATTAAAATAACTAATATAGTTCGCAATTTTTACGCTGCTTAACCTTGTCTGCTTCTCTGCTGCTAACTTTGACCTGACGCTCTCATCCAGAGACATCTGACGCTTGCGAAACTCACTCTCCCTTGAACTGGAGCGACCTCGCTTGCTAAGCCCTTCAATGGCTGCAGAGAGGTGAGGGAGAAGGTCATTGTGCATCTGGTATATAAAAATAATACAAACTTTAATACAAATTTTTTAATTTTCTTTGATAACATTTGTATAAAGTATCAAGACTTTATACAAGAGTGCTTAAATCTTGATAACTAATTAACTAGCAACACCAGTTAGTTGTTGTGATCTTATCTAAATTATTTAATTACATGCTTGTAATGCTGCTTGAGGTGGGACCTTGTCTGGGTGCTGTAAGAAAGCCCCTTCTTCCCTTTGCAGGCAGGATGTTTACACTTGACACCAGTTTGAATCTTCCTAAGAGACACCCCATCACACTTCTCTGTTTCGGTTTGTATCTCTTGGTGGCTAATTTGATAATTTGTTGTTGCTATATGAGTGAGGATGTATATGGATGTATCTTGAAATAGTTTATGTAGACGTTGTGTGAGGTTTGTTGTTGTACATTATTAACTTTGATTTTAAGTTCATTAAATGTTTTATTATGAAAAAATTCAAAAAAAGTATTTAAATAGATTTTTTAAAGATTTAATTTGGTTACTATATATAAATCTTTCTATTCCTCTTAGTCTATCTTTACTATAGCATGAGGCAGTTCTTACCTCTCAGAGTAGCAATACTTTCAACTCTTGACGGCATCCTCGTGCCTCTTGGCCTTGTTTCCAGATCCTTCGCCCTCACAATCAAGGTGTTACAGTGAACAGGGCAGTAAGAGTCCTTTGGTCGTCCATGTCACAGCTCTCATTTAAAATGGAAAGCTGCTCCTTAAACTACTACTGGCAGCGGCTGAACTGTCTCCAGAAACACCTCGTCCTATCAAACTATCCATGCTATTTAAATTTTAATAAGTATTTTTAACCTTTTATACAATATTTATATTAAATTTCAATTATTGATAAATAACTAAAAATCTACATTAAATATATAATATATATACTAGTATATAATATATATAATATATAATATATTATAACTAAAAAAATTAATATATATTATAATAAATATAATTATATATATATAATATATATAATATATAATATATTATATATAAATTAATTATATAAGTATATATACAATAAATATATAATATATATATATCATAATAATATTAATATCATAATATATATATATATATATATATAATATATAATATATATATAATATATTAGTTAATTTTTATATATATATTTCTAGTAATTAATTACTTAGTAACAGTAAACTATAATCATAAATTAGTAATTATATAATCTAGTAAAAAACTTATTAATATCACAATCTAATAAGAAACCTAATTAATAAGTAACCCTCACTTTATCTTGTCAATGAATTTTGAATAAAACTGCGTGTTTAAAACAGGTTTCACTTTTCTTCTTTTAGCTTTGTTGATCACATCTTATTCGTATAATATAGAACTAAGACGAAAAAATTTATTACACGCCACTTATCCTACAATGCACCTTTTCATACCAAAATATAAAACCCGTTTTCGAAAGTGACTTGTCATCAGGGAACGCGAGTTAGGTCAAACTTAATTAATTTAAAAAAAATTCCATAGCCCGAAAAGATAGCCGCGGAAAAATGCAGTGGGTCGTTGGACATAAAACTGCTATTTTAAAAAATAAAATGTCGCTACGACTACGCCTATATAAAATTGATAGTAGCGGCGTGCATTAGCCAATACCGAAAATAATTTGCGGCATGCCCAGCTATTTGTAAAATATAATTATAATATATAATAAAAATATAATATATATATATAAAATAATATTATATAATATAAATATATATATATATATAGATTAATGATAATTTATATATATAGTATTATATATGTCGTCTCTCTTTTGCGTCATATTCTTTACACACCATCTCCACCGGCAAACACATTACTAACCACCCAATGTATCCACTATATCATCATACACAGAATAAGTTACACACCACTCTAGAACACTAACAACATCCTACTACTCATACCCTGGTGCGGGGGAGAGAAGAATTCCCACAACCCGTATGTCCTCGTGTCGTAGAAAGTCGACTAAGGCGGTGGTAGTGGGTTGCGCCCTACTCACCACCTATCTCGTGCAGGAATCTGATGCATGCCTCGAGATGGCGTGATCGCCGAAACCGACCTTTCAATTTTCGGCAAATTGTCATGAACGTAATGGGTATCATGGAAAATGTCAGAGAATCAAGTGATGAGCGAGAAGAGGGAATGCAGGTGATGGAGTATTTAAAAGGCAAAATTGTTTGCTCGCTATGACTGAAACCAAGATGAACCAGTAAACAGGTAAATTGAGTGTGGTGTTGTAAATGTGTGCCGCGCCTGGTGTGGAAAAATGAGAGAGGAGAGAAGGGATTGCAATTTTTGATGAGTGACCTGTGTACAAAGCTATTTGTACCTTGTGTATGTTAATTAATTATGTGGTAATGGTTAATTAAGTTTGAAAGGTCAAGGTAGTGTGGGTTGACGTAGGCATCGAAGGAAACGTCGTGATAGAGAGTACGATCTTGGGATAATCGAATGATGCCCGGATGGTGGTGAGTAGGAGCTTCAGATGATAGTGGGGACCTGAATGGTTGATGGCTGATCAAAAGGGATGTAAAAACAGTGGTTATGGTGTGCGCGGGAAGAAAATGAGAAATTGAAGAAGTGGAAATTACCTCTGAAAGAGGAGGTATTTGTTTAAGTAATACTTTCTTTAAACCAACGATTTTTTGATGTATGACAACTTTTCAAGGAGGAAAAATTCTATAAAGTATATTGATTTGTGTTGGGAGAAGAGATGTGAAGTAAATGGTTGGACTGGTAAATCAGTTATGGGTTTAGGAAGGATTGATCCGGAATCATATTTTGTTCTAGTAAAAGAAGTAGTGGGGCTGGATGGAGAAGGAAGGTGATACGAAAGAAGTAGGTAAATAAGAGTGAAAGTTAAGTGAGCACGACAATAAAGGTATAAGAGCACTCGCTAGTAATCGGTTGAATGTGACAAGTTGATACTGAACAAATCTGTTGGCAAATGAAGGAAGCAATTGTAATCAATGCAAAAGTATGTGGGTATTCTAAAGTAGGAATAAGAATTTACAGCGAATGTGGAGAAGAGGTGATGCAAACGGTTAAAGGTAAAAAAGAACCGTGGTTGAAATTTACTAAAAGCAAATGATGAAGTTTCAAAAGAAGATGCTTGGAATTAATATAAGGAGGAAAAAAAAAATACAAAAGGTGCATACGAAGAGAAAACAAGAGGTAAATGAACAGTTGGGAAGAGGGATGAATGGGGACATGCAGGAAGCTCTTCGAAGGAACGCGAAAGGTAAGAATGAGAAAAAGGGAACTGCTTAGAATAATGATAGGGATGGTTCTTTCGTAAATGAAAGATGTGAGGGGAGTGTGAAAGAACACTTCGAAATCTGCATAAAATTGACAGTAATGAATGACATGGGTGTTATGATGTTTGGGTTTAGGTAAAGAATTGTATAGGTATTGGGGATGAGGTTATTAGTAAGGAGAGGTAATGATAAGTAGAAATTAAGAATGGTAAATCTCAGGTATAGATGAAAACTGGGTGAAATGATCAACGAGCGAGCGAATGTGACTGATTGGATTCTGGAAGTTGGTGTAATAAAGCGTTTAATGGAGGGTATAGTTCCAGGATTGGAGGAGAGCGGTAAAGTACCCTTATATAAGGTAAGGGGAAAAGGGGAACTGTAGAAAATAGGGAATAATTTTATTGAAGTTTGTAAGGGATAGTATAATGCTGGCATTTGGTCATAAGAGTGCGTCGATACTGAAGGACTGATGGTGAAGAACAAGTCCTTAGGATTGTAGAGTATGTTGGACAATTACTTTCATCTGCAAAACAAATTTATTGAAAAAAAATAGAAAAAAATAAATAAATTTAGTTAATGGCTTTGTACTGCTTGGAAACTGTTTTGGCTTGTTGCAGTATAAAAGACCAAGAGCCCTGTGTCAGAGCGTTATTCCTGGAATCAAAAGTAGTTATGACGATAGTGGGAGCGTGTGTAAGAAAAATGGTGTCAATTGATTGGTTTAGGATTAATACGGAGTGAACAGGTTGGGTGTTATGTCCCTTGGGTTATCAATGGGATATGGATGGGGCTTGAAAGAAATCGAGGTGGGGATGGCAGAAATGGAGTGGATTGAGGAATGGAGATGAGTGAGGGTGCCTACTATTATATGCGGATGATTTTAGTTTTGTGTGGCGAATCTTAAGAGAAGTTTGAAGATTTGTAGATTTTTGTAGATGGTATGTATATGAGGGGCTTGAAAGTTAACGTTTATAAGAGTTAGTTATGGTTGTGTAGTGAGGGACAGTCCTCATGTGTATTAATCGTGAAGGTGAGCAGACTGGAGCAATGTCTGAGTTTTAATATTTAGGGTAGTTTGATAAAGGAACGATATGGAGAAGTGATAGGAAATTGAATGGCAGATAAGTGCTGGCAATTAAATCGTGTGTGAATGAGAACTAAATCTGGAGTGCGCTAGGTCTTACATAGGTATGTTTTACCTTTGTTATTGATGGTAGTGAAACTAATTGGTCGGAATACAGAAGTATAGACTCTCAAGTTCAAATTTCAACATGACATCTAGGACATGCTACGTGAAAAGAATAATAAATGAGGAATAAAATAAATTAGAGAGTTGTGTGGTTGAAGAAAGGGGTTAATTAATGAGAAATAATGAATTTAAGTTGAATGGTTTGGTCATGTGAAAGGATAAATGATAGTCGGTTAAGCGATTATATGGTTAATGTGTTGGGAACCGACCTGTCTGGGAACCGAAGAGAAATGGACTGAGTCAGTAAACAAATGTCTGACAGAGAGAAATGTGAGTTGGCAAGGCGAAATAAACGTGCATGAATAATAGAGAGGCGTTGTCATGGGCATGGTTGTGCAAACACGGCAGGATAACCTTACAATTTGACGATTTACCCATATGGGGCCAGTCGCGGGTCCATGAAGCTCAGTGGATTTCTTGTCGTGAGATTTTCACTATAAGGTACAAGAGGGGCGGTACAAGCTGGGCTTTCTTTCGACTTTGTCAACTCTCCTTCAACTCTCCCACTCTCTAAAGATGGAACAAGGTATAAGAATATGTAGTAAGGAAAAGAAAGAAAGAAAGAAAGAAATACACTATTAATTATAATATATAAATAAATATATTATAAATATATATATATATAATATTATTATATATATTAATATAATATAAAATATATATATATAATAATATATATATATATAATTATATTATAAACCTTAAAATCGTGTGAAAGTGGACTTAGACTTGAGAGCGCTAGAGTCCTACATGAGGCTATGTTGTTACTTGTATGTAAATGGTAGTGAACTATGTCTGGAATAAGAAGTATATGATCTAAAGTTATATTGTTCCGATTGGACAATCCTAGGGCATGCCATGGAAAAGAATTAATAAGTGGAGGATGAACGTATTAGAGAGTTGTGTTGTTTGAAGAAAGGGGTAAATGAGGAATAAATGAAGTTACGTTGAAATGGTTGGTCATTGGAAAGGAGAAGATAGTGGTTGGTTAAGCTGATTATAGTGGAGGCAGTGTGTTGGGAACCGAATCGCGGGAGAACCGAAGAGGGCAAATGGATTGAGTCGGAACGAATTCGAAGGAGAGAAATGTGAGTCTTGGCAAGGCGAGAATAAAGGTGCATGATAGGAGAAAGGGTTTTGTAATGGGGCATGGTTGTGGCCCACCGGGCCAGGGAATGAACCCTAACTGACAATTTAACCATAGTGAGGGTCCGTCGCGGTCCCATGATGCTCTAGCGTGGATTTTTCTGTGACGAGCTCTCACTAATGAATGGTAATAGAGGGCGCGGTAAGCTCTCTTTCGACTTTGTCAGTCTGCTACTGCTCTTTCTTTTTCCGATTGCTTGACAGCACCTTACCTGCCCATGGGGGCAAAGAGGAAGGTGAAGGAAAAGAAAAAGAAATATTATTAAATATATAACTTAAAAATATAATTTTTTAATGAAACAAAATTTATTACCCAAAAAATTTATAAAACTGGAATTGCATATTGTTTTGGAAGGAAAGTATTTATTTCGGAATAGTACCTAATTATAATTATTGTCTTTATAACGAAGCAAATTCTATACATCTTTTGAATGCCTGAACATAAAGTCATGGGTCTAAGAAAAAGTAACCCACTGAAATTTTCTTCATAATTATTTTTTACAACTCAAAAGCCAAGTAACGAGGAGGGTTGGAATATGTTATTTTCTATTTTTTTTTTCAACCCAATCGCCAGGATTGGAATTATTTTGGAATTGGTAGTAAGCTTTTGAAAGGAATTGAAACTATACACGTCGATAGTAAAGCGTTTAAGAATAAATGGAGTGGAACATGAATGGTTTAATATAAGCAGAGGAGGGAAACAGAGATGTGTTATGTCTCCATGGCTATCTATTTAATTTATAAATGGATGGGGTGATGAAAGTATTTAAGGATTGGTAGGGGAGGGTGTTAGAATGATGGAAAATTGTTAGGAGTGGAGGGTAACTTGCTAATTGTACACGGATGATTTGATTTTGTGCGGTGAATGTGAAGTAAGTTTAAGAAGATTGTTAAAGAGGATTGGCTAGGAATGTAAAGGGAGGAGTCTTAAAGTAAACGTAGCTAAGAACAAGGCGATGGTGGTAAGTGAGGAGAGTCCGTAGTGTGTAATATGCTGGATGGTGGATAAGTGGAACAGGTATCTGAGTTTAAATATTTAGCCTATGGATTGGATGAAAAGTAGTTAAGCTATGAGTGGTGGGAAGATGGATGGTACAATTTAATCTTTGGAGAACGCAAACGGGCCAAGTCTTCAGTGTGCTACGATTTTGCACGATGGTATGTTGTTACTAGTATTAATGTAAAGTTGTGAAACTACGGTATGATATAAGATGTATAGATCTAAGGTGCAATCTATTCAAGTGGATAATCTGTAAAGCAATCTGTAATCTGTAATTGGCATGTAATGTGAGAAAAATTCATAAAATGAGAAATGAACATATTGAGGAGTTGTGTGGTGTGGCGAACGGAGAAAATGGGAGAATAAATCAGA
>JABUQX010024876.1:47500-65000 GCA_015478945.1 Trachelipus rathkii | reverse complement strand
ATATATATGTTTGAATATTATAAACGCAAAAAATAAGTTTGTATAATCAAAAAAAGAACATAATGGGAAGGTAAAAAAATGATTTCTTTGGAGCAAAAAATCAAGTGAAAAAATCAGTTGAAAAAATCAATTGATTTTTTCCGTGCCATCCCTATATATATATATATATATATATATATATATATATATATATATATATATATATATATATATATATATATATATAATTTGTGTGAAAGGTTACTTCCTATTGCCAGGTAGTGGGAAAAGAAGCCATAAAGGCAAGCACTTAGATGGATTAGGTTCTTCTTATGATCGGAGTCTCTTATAATTAATGACAGCGAAGCAAGAAGATAAAACTACTGACGGAATTACTGAATAAGAAAACGCATGATAAGAAGCTTTGTTTTTCTATCCAAAAGTGTTTTCTTCCCTTTATAGCTTTATTTTATTGGCACCCTAAAGGCTACGAAAAAATGTCTTATTTCCAATGTTATACGTTTCACAAACGATCTTTATTTCCTGCTTTTATTGTAAGAGTTTATAGCAAAATGTAACATCTGGAAATAGATTTTCTTATTAGAAGCTTCATATTGCTGCATTTATCGATGTAAGCATGAATATATATATATATATATATATATATATATATATATATATATATATATATATATATATATATATATATATATATATATATATATATATATATATATATATATATATATATATATATATAAAATATATATATATATATATATATATAAAAATATATATATATATATATATATATATATATATATATATATATATATATATATATATATATATATATATATATATATATATATATATATATATATACATATATATATATATATATATATATATATATATATATATATATATACTATATATATATATATATATATATATATATATATATATATATATATATAAATATATATATACAGGAATGACCACTCACTTAGGCAGAACACATTTCAAGGATAAGTATATATATATATATATATATATATATATATATATATATATATATATATATATATATATATATATATATATATATATATATATATATATATATATATATATATATATTTTTTTTTTTTTTTTTTTTTTTTCCTCTCTCAGGAAGGATTCTTCATCCTGTCAGCCGCGCAAGCATCTTTCTCCAGACATCACTCTCCTGCACTATTTCTCTTCGCTTTAGCACTCTCATTTTTGGTAGCTGACATCTTTCCAGAGAGTCCTCCACCGACTCCTCCCATCTCTTCTTCGGTCTTCCCTTTGGTCTTCTGCCCTCTGGTGTCCATTCCCATCTTCTTTTCGGCATTCTGTCCTGCTCCATCCTCTCCAGATGTTCCCACCATCTCAATCTCCCCACATCCATCTTCAGTATCATCTTCTTCACCCCTATATCTTTTCTAATTACTTCATTCCTTATTCTGTCTCTCCTTCTCTTTCCAATCATAGTTCTTAATACCCTCATCTCCGCCGCTTGGATTCTACTCTCCTCTCTTCTCGTTGTCCATGTTTCCGCTTTCCGTACAGCAGCGTCGGAGTCAGTATACTGTTAAAAATCACTTTTTAACCTCTATTCCGATGTTTCTATCTTTCAAAACTATGTTTCTATCTTTCAAAACTAATCCATACTTTTCCACTCTTCGCGTAATCTCTCCACCACTTCCTCCCCTTCTGTTAAAACATCCTCCGAGATAATTGCAGATATTTACCGCCTTCACCTCCTCCCCTCTCACCACTATTCTCATCCCCTCCTCATTTCCTCCGTTTGTTAATATCTCTGTCTTCTGTACGTTCATCCTCATCCCTGCTTCCTCCAACTCCTCCGTAAACAACTCCACCACCTCTCGAATCGTCTCCTCTCTCTCGCTCCAACATGCCAGATCGTTCGCATATGCCATTATGTCCCCTTCAAATTCTCCCAGTCTCTCCCTCACTTTCCTTATCACCACGTCTAAATATAATATAAACAGCAGTGGCGATAAAACACTCCCCTGCTTCACTCCTGTTTTCACCTCAAACCATCTATCGTTCTCGTACTCAGTTCTAACATTACAACTGCATTTCTCATACATACTTTCTATTGCCTTTTTTAATCTACCCCTCACTCCATAATTCCTCACAATATACTTTTCTATATATATATATATATATATATATATATATATATATATATATATATATATATATATATATATATATATATATATATATATATATATATATATATATATATATATATATATATATATATATATATATATATATATATATATATATATATTTTCTCTTTTAAAAATTTTTTTTTTTTTTGAAAAAGTGAAATATTGATATATTTTTTTCCTACTCCTCCGATTAACATCAAATTTTCAGGGCTTGTATAGTCGGGCGAGATACATCTTTTTTACTTAGATATTTTCGTATACTCAAAAAAAAAAAAATTCTACAAAATTTTTTTTTTTTTTTTACAATTTATTCCAGGAACACATCCAAAACTACTGCATATACAAAGAAATTATCTAAATAAAAAAATGTGTATCTCCCCCGACTTCATGTGCTCTAAAAATTTTATCATGATCGCATGAGCAGGAAAAAAAATTATCGCAATATTTCATTTTAAAAACCAAAAAAAAGTAGGTTTTGAATTTCGACATTGCTGAGCACAAATTTCAAAAAAGCAAAAAGCTATTTCATGCATTTTGTAGATAATAGACCCATCTATGTATATTTCAAGATTGAAATCATTTCGAAAAAAAATTGTTGGAGTTGATGCGAAAAATGTAAAAACAGGTTTTCAAAAAAAGGAAAATTTTGAAAAAATGACAACAGACACAGAAAAACGCCCGAAACCGACGTTTTAGAGGTCAGAAAAACTACAATTTACTTTTTATTCCTATCATAATTGTCTGAAAATTAAGAATTTTATGTGCATATTTAGGTGGGGTTAAAAAGGGGTGCTGCTGAGCAATAATTGGACCTTGCCCTATAGTTTACCTTTTGCTGGGATTGCTGGGTATGATAATTTTTCATTAGTAGCTATATCTAATTTCATATGAAAACTGTAGAGTTTCATTTTCTGCCTTTTTTAACTGTCCTATATATCTGACTTGCAGATGCAGCTGATGGGGCAGAATTAGAATTGATTTGATCTTTTTTGTGTTGGTATTTATGCTTACTTTTGTATCATTTTGATGCAAAAGTATCAAATGATATTTTTTCATTTTGAATATTTTTCTTGTTTTCTACAATTTTTACTAAAGTGATTAACTTTCAAACATTTGAAAGACAGTTCTTTAATGTATTGTACTTTTTTTATCATGATTTTTTTTTAATACTTTGCATTTATATATACTGTGATTTTCATTTTGGAAAAAATTTGCATTTATTATTATTATTATTATTATTATTATTATTATTATTATTATTATTATTATTATTATTATTATTATTATTATTATTATTATTATTATTATTATTATTATTATTATTATTATTATTATTATTATTATTATTATTATTATTATTATTATTATTATTATCTTTTTTATTTTTACTATTAACATAAAATGACTTACCTGTATTTTAACAAGTTAGCAACTTATTACATTTAGGCGGAGTACATAAGTCTCCAAGCAGAGGTATATTTAACAATTGATTATTTTTCAATAAATTCTGCTACATCATTAAAACTTCCTATTTTTCCATTATCATATATTTGTTATACTTGGATATTCCATTTATCCATTTCACCAAAAGATAATTTTTTTTTTTTGCCTATTTGTAATAGTTCGCTAGTAATGTTCAACTGTTTTAAAGCTGAAATATTACTTATTGAATTTTTATTATAAATTAGTTCTAGCTGCCTACTATTAAAAGAACTCTGCTCCTGTAATGTCTTTGCCAGTACTGAATCCTCTGATTTTTTAGCACATATTTTATTTTATTTTTTATCTGTCAAGCCAGTAATATCTATACTTTCCTATTTTGGCACTTTATCAAGAATACTTTGAATCAGGGTTTTCTAACTTTTCATCCAAATTTTTAAAACCCCGTTTTAAATGTTTTATGTATCTATTTTGATTATTTATATTTAACCTCTCTCTCTCTCTCTCTCTCTCTCTCTCTCTCTCTCTCTCTCTCTCTCTCTCTCTCTCTCTCTCTCTCTCTCTCTCTCTCTCTCTCTCTCTCCTCTCTCTCTCTCTCTCTCTCTCTCTCTCTCTCTCTCTCTCTCTCTCTCTCTCGGATTTCTTATGAAAAATACTCCTGATCTACTTTTATCTCATTCTTTCCCTTTCTGTTTTATATACTAATGAGAGTTACACTGAACCTGACCTCTAGATTTATTTAATTTTATACTATCTGCTTTGTTCACACTGTCACTTGGCTTTATTTCAGACTCATATTTAATCATGTATGTAAACATTTCTTTAGCTCATAATATGGTTTCAGGTTTTATGTTATCCATTGTTCTACTTTTTCAAAATCCTGAGATTCAACTGTTAATTCTTTACAAGAATTATCTAATGCTTCAACCCTATTATCTAATTGAAATTTATCATCTCTAATTTCAAATGAGATATCTGAATTATTCAAAGACGCACCCAGTGTTTCAGTTTATCTCATATATTTTGCGAGTTATGGAATTTACTTTTTCAGAATTTATTTTTTATACCTTCCTCCGTAAACTAATCCTCATTTATGTTTCCCTCATCCTTTGGCTCATTATTATACTTTATTTAGCGATAAACTTTCACTCAAACTTTCGCACTTCTCCTCTCTTTAGTTCTTAAGAAAATGTTGCGATAATAGGAAATGATATTATTTAACAAATAAGACATTAAAAGAAATTTAAAAGAAATCTCCTTTCAGATTCGAACCAGCTTTTATTGGAAACTAGAACGGTAATACATTGTAAATATTCAGTAGTTAATGTAGCTACCCTTTCCCCCCCAAAAAAAATCGTTATAAACAGAACTATCATACAGCATGAACACCCATTGAAACGCATTTCCACTTTCACAAATTGCGTTCATTGAAGACACATTATGACTTTTTCAATGACAAAGTAGATTATACTTTTCAAGCACTTTAAGGAAAGTCATATCAGGAGGAATCTCATTCATTCTCTGCAGACGATTATAACTCTCTATGCCTGCAGAGAGCGCGCCTTGATTACAAAGAAGGACTTTGACTTCAGGAAAGCGTTCTTAACACCATTTATTTTTTTTATAATTGGAGTTTCATTTGAACTGCGGTTAGGTGAATCGTTTGTGTTAATTGGTGAAGGTTTTATATCATTGAAATGTTATAATTTCGAAAAGTTGGGCAGACAATGCAGACTATCTCTTTCTCACTCGTCTTGTAATTTTCACGCTTCAATGATTAGCGACGATGAACGTTATTATATTATTCTTTTCTCGTTTCACTAACCAGCTCGCTCAATTTGCTGAAGAGAGAGTATTATATAAGTCTTTTATACTATTATCTTATCCATATATATCCCTTATTTTATATTATTTATATCTCCTCTATATAAAGTAGTAATTATTAAATTTATATATATATAGTATTATTAAATAATATTAATATGTTCATATATATATATATAATATAATATAGAAGATTAATATTATATATATACTATTATTACTATATATATATATACTATATTATTTTAAAATTTAAATTATATATATTTTTTCTTTCTTCTTTAATATTTTTATATTATATTATAATAATTTTATATATTATATATATAATTTATCTATACATAATATATATACTTAATATTAATCATTATATATATATATAACTATAGTATAATATATATATTAATATTTAATAATATATAGTATGACCATAATTATACATGATAATATAAGTATCATAGAGATGCCTAATTGTATTGCGTCTATGATTTATATACTTCATATCCTATCTGCTATCTAGTTACTCTGACAAGTAGGTATATAAATCTTTGTATCATATATTTTATCTTTTCGCATATGGATTTATTCACGCTATGGTATTGATGTAGGACTAGATATTTTATGTTATGGGCAGTTTTATATTACTAACTATTATAATATATTAGTATAGTGCCTGACGACTTATTTATATTTATAACTCACCACGATTGACTTAGTACTCCTAAATTTATCTATATAAGTTTATTTTTATACCTTAGTAGTATACTAGATTACCAGTACACACTAACATTAAAATATTAGCTTTGATTTATACATAAGTGAATAATACGTGACTTCACTGTAATAGGTCCCGTTCCATTCTTTAGTTACATAACACAGTAGACGGTCTCTTGCTCTAGTAGCTCATGCAGAAAGTTATATATTAATCGATCTGCAGAAGAATTAGAATTGTAAGTTACCTTACATGAATTCTAGCCTTTCTCGCCGTATGTACTAGGGATCATAAAATAGTATATATAATATACATATTATATATATACCCATATATCTTAACATTAGATAAATAACAATGATATCCTCTATTAAAATATGTAGTTTAATGTCGCAACCAATTGTGATTAGACCTAAAGTGAGTAGGACTACATATTACGTTTTATACACGGTGATTAGTATATACTTGAGTAGTTCTGATGTTCTAGATATTATTTTCATATTCAACGTATATTATATATAACTTATATATTTAATCTTGAGTATATGAGGGTACCCACGGTACTATATTCGAAACCCTAAAGCAATATGCATATAATTATAAACTAGATTGAGTATATTTAATGTTATCCTATGATTTCTATACTCGTTTTATATAACTACACTACATAACACTCGTACTGTGTATATCTCTCAGCATATATCTGTAATCGGAGACTTTTCTTTTACATCTTTTATATGTCTATCATATATTAACATATAATTTTAGTTTAAATATATACTTACATTTATTCCTCAACTTTAATACGTCATCACATTGATTTTCACGTTACAATCATATATAACAGAACGGTGATACAGTATATAGCGCTATGATTTATTAGAGAGCGTTGTAGCATATAAGATACAAATATATATACTAGTGATACTCATATCAAACTTTACTCATTATATGTCTACATATCATATAAGATATTCTCAGGACTCAACGGACGGACAGACATACACTCACTATAAAAATTAACAATAATTGATATTGATATATTATCTCTCTCAGTAGAGCGAAATAAAAAAGTATATCCCAAAAAATATAAATTTATTTATTAATTATTCAAGTATGATAAGAGATATCACTTATATACTCACCCCCTTATACTAGTAGCTATATAATTAACCAATATTCTTATATATATTACCGTTGAAGATTACTATATTCTACGCATCATCACACCTATTGGGTTATTGATATACTGTTTCTTTATTGTGAAATTCTTAACTCCGTCATAATCTTTCTATATTTATATGTCATCACATACTATTGAAGTATTAGATGATATATTCTTCACACTAAATTAATCAAATGAGATCTCTAGGGTTTACTGCTACGTCACTCTTCAGTATTACTACTACTCTTTAGATAAAACTATATCATATCTATTAATAACAGTTGAGAATCTCATCAGTAGATATATTTTAGTGCTAATAATAAATGAATATAGAACATAAGTTATAATCACATAAAAACAACTGTCACATATACTACATCATTTAGTAAAAGATAGTATATATCATAACACATTTTGTTAATATTACATTATAACTACATGTATAATATTTAAATAATATATGAGTCTGAAATATAAGTCCAATGATGTAACAGTTAGTATGATAAAATGACTATATAGTAGTATAAAATAATTAAAATAAATATAACTATAAGTACACTATCGTAAAAGGAGGTCAAGAGTTCCTAATAAGTGTAACATCCACCTCCCCATATTTCTCAGGCTTAAATATACTAATATCACCTAACCTTACAACCTACTACGGGTATATGAGTACATACTAATATAATGAAGATGGCAATGATTAAATAAGATATTTTGCAAAATTAAATAGTAAAATTAGTAAGTCTTTCTAGTAAATCCTGAGAGCGGAATGAGTGTATCACGAGGTGAGATAAGAAGAAGTATTACATGAAGCGGCGAGTAAGTCTATTGTTACGCAGAGAGAGTAGCATGATGAGAGAGGAGGTAGAAGCTGAGCGTAGAGGCTGAGAGAGGATGAGAGTAGATGAGGTGATGAAGTAAGTATATGAAGAGTGAGAGTGAGCACGCTAGTGATAGAAAGAGATATATATAGCAAGTTTGTATATTTGAATATTTATGAGGTAGTTCTAGAAATTTTAAATTACATTTATAATTCCTAAGGCATATCACAGTAATATAAGCTTCTATTTATATATTTTGAAAAAGAAATACTTTACTAATATATTTTTCAATATTTACGGTTCGGTTTATATTAATCACAAAATCTTTCGTCGAGATTTTTTCGGTATCATATTCAATATGTTATATAAGTATAATGAATGTGGTATAAGAATGTCAATAATAACTCGTAAAGAAAAAGTATAAAGATATTTAAACATTGGCAGTAACTCAAAAGACACTAAATAAAATTACTACAAACATAATAATATAATAATTTAAAGTAGCTATAAATATAATCAAATCTAACAATAATAGAGTATATTTTACAGAACTGTGAGCACACGTAAGCATATATACAGGAAGGCTGATCTTGTTTGTGTATTCAGGAAAAAGAATTGGTCACTGGATTCTGGACCTGGTAATAGAATGAGTGTAAAGTAGAACATAATTTATAAGTTTTAGCCTTTTAAATATAATAATATGAGTGACTACACTATATTACCGAGGATAACTCATTTAATTAATTAAATAAATATTCAAAATAACATAATAAAATAGTATATTAATTATAAATAAGTTTAAAAGTGGATAACTCATTTGGATCTGAATTTCAAATGTATCACAATATTTATTAGATATCAATTACAGCAAGCAATTAAAAATCAAGGATCCCAATAGTGAATACATGCTAAGAAAAATCTTTTAATTGAAAAAAATAATAATTACATATATAGAATATATAACCCATATAATAATAATTACCAACTAAAAATATGCCCGAAGAGTCGAATTCTGTATGACAATATACCCACCTGACTATTATCACATTGTAACAATAAGTTTAAGTCGATTATGACAAAATTGGCATACATATTATTCGACGGGAACTTCTCCAACCAAGTTATCTATTTAATAGTTCAAAATGTCAAACCCATTAACGAACCTATAGCATATATCTAAATACAAAATTTAGTATGTACATTAATAAATCATCTACCTATCTGGTTATTCATCTCCTATCCAAACTCATCACCTTTTCATAGGCACAATAATTTCATACATTTATCTCAATCTTAATCTTAATACAAACTTAACGATATATTATACAACAGTAAATAACACATAAACACAAATATAAATATACCTAACTCCAACAAATCCACTGCAAATAATCATAGTTTTGTACGTATACTAATTCTCTATTTTACAATCTAGTACCGATCTCCATTTTCACATCTTAATTTACATTATAACTATACTACAATTAAGAAATACAATATTCTCACTAAATCTATCCTTTTTTCTCTCATAATATAAGAGAAACTAAAATGCACTTCTTACAACTCGAATAAGAGTTAAATTTCTTCACTTTCACATAACTTCTTTAGGAGTAACAGTTCCTGGTCTTTACTGTATTTTATTGCTCCCTGTTGTTGACATAAAGCAACGCAGCTACTTGCTCCGTTGTTGACTAAAGCAACATGCTACTTGCCCCTGAACTTTGGTGATGAAATAACACCTCCATTTGTTGTTATTTTGGTAAGAAAATAAGTAATAAACTTAACTACAAATAAATATCACATAATATATACTAAGTAGGCTATAAAAATTCCTAGGATATATTACTATCACAAATTCATAGGTTTCCAATAACATATTTATTCATTCTAGTTATCAAAAAAGTTCTTTTAGGAGGGTTATTCCCAAATATATGTTTAACGTATATAAGTATTTACGGCCTGATAACAAGTACTTCACTGTCTCGGATGCTTCGTTTCGTTTAACTTTTATAAGTAGGTTCCTATTAATATGGAGTATTATACTATGAGCACCCCTATTTCTTATATTCCTACCTCACTTATACTACTTACTACTACCCTCCATTATCTATTATTCACGTACTACTTATTGACTCGGCCTACCTCCTTGTCAGTTCTTTCAGCACACATCAACAGCATTTAAGTCCATCTCGTGAAGGTGGATATATATATTATTTTACCTATTTCTTTTAGCATTTTTATCTATATTTCCTTTTTATATTATATGTCACATAGACGTATAGTACAATTTACTACATAAATAAATTAAAAAATTAAATATATACTCTTTAAATGAGATAAACTCAAGGACGATAGTTCACATTCTAATTTGGAAAGCACTTTTTCTTATGTTCATATACTAGAGTCTACTGTTATGGTATCTTATCAATATAATAGAGAGGATCTATGCTGTTTTATCTTTATTCGAGTATAGGTGTATCTTCATTATTATACTATACTCAATAAATAAATGCATGCATAACGTACGGTTTTGGTATACTATTTTATTCACTCAAATAACTTTAGTTATTCTTCTCTTAGTACAATTACTAGTACTTATTCCTTCAACCTTATTATTTATTTATATTGTTATTCTCACTTTAATAATAATTAATGCGCATTAAATACACATTTTTTATTTAGCTAATGACTCTATAGGCTTATACTATCGACCTCCACTTTATTTACGTAACTCAGCCTTACAACAGTATCCCACTTATTTTTATTATTTCACACTAATACCTTTATATGTATATCCGTAGTATCTCTTGGACTGTGTTTCTGGAAATACATTGAGTCTAACCTATAACCCTATTTATAGTACTACGTATACATATATTATATTATTTTTTATTTTTTATTATTGCGATATTAACGTACCACTCCTTCAGTATATTACATGAGACATGTAATGTCGCTACACTGAGCCTATCTACAATATAGTACTGATTGCTTGTTGATATCACGGACGGAGTAGGACGACCATATCATCTAAAATATATAACCTTTCCTCTTTTCTATCTACCTTATTACTCCACGTAGATCATATATCATTATTATACGAGTATATAAATATTATCTTATTAATATAATTATATTACCTAATATATTTAATACTCTTTAATACTATTACTAATAATATATTATATATATATATACTATATTTATATAACTATTATCTATATCATCCTTCTCTAATCTCTTATTCTCTATATCTTATATATATTATATTTATCTAATTATTAATAACTTATATATATTATATATATATTATAATTATCTATTCATATATATATATACTGAGTATATATAATCTATATCTATATATAATTATATTCTATATTGTATTCATATATTTATATATATATTCATACTTAGCTCACTACTGAGTACTATGGATGCAGCTATATATCTGTATCTATATATATAATTAGTACGTAGGTCGATTCCCATACAGGTACATAATCACGATAAAGTGATCTTAGTTGAGTTGCTACTAGGTATATTATTGAGTACATATGTAGTTTTATGAGTAATCTTATTATGTATGTTACTACGAGTACTAGTGGATGTGATATTTAGACGCGAGATATAATTAAGGTACTAGTGAGCATAGTACGTGAAAGTAATGTTATATATATTTCATGTACCACTGCAGTGCTTGAGTATTATATATATTCCATGAATATTATATTTCAGCCAACTGGAGCAAATCAAGTAATGAAGCAGAATAGTGAGTTATATACTATAAAATAAGTAATGAAATATGTACGAAGAGACTGAGATTAGGCGAGAATAATATTAATGCATCGACGCGCGATCGTGTGAGAGAGTACTTATAGTATACTATAATATATATCAGGACATATGATAATCGTGTCGTTTTAACTATGGAGAGTGTCGATACATAGTAGCAGTGATAAGAGTATATGTACATATGATTATCGACTAGAGGTGAGGTTAAGCTTGTTTTTTTATTATGGAGTATATATGAGTTGTGGTATATTAACAGACAGAGCACTCGTAGTGAATTTAAACGTATACAGTTATTGATCTGCACACGAGAGCTTATTTAATACGAGTACTTTTCTGTGAGTTTATATAGTATCAGTAAGTGAAAAATGAAGGAGGGGATGAGATATTAATAGTGGTTGAGTAATGGGAGAAGGAGTAGTGAATAAAGGCTAGTAATACTTATAATCATGTAATATTATATACTATATGAGATATATATGAGGATATTTATAATTTTATACATAGATAAGGTGAAATAGTAATAAGATTGAGAGAGCGCACGCTCACTCTACTAGCGAGAGGTATGGAAAAAGTCATGGATTTAAGTATTTATTGTAAAGAATAGAACATAGTTTTATTAGGAAATCAAGTAATAGTAATATAACTCATAAAATATTAATTTAAGTCACAATGTCAATAGTAAGAGGTATATATAATAGTATGTATTTATTATATTTAAAAACAGTATAACTGATACTTCCACCTAGAGACAGCTTTATTGCTTTGTCATATCCGCAGCGGAAACATAGGAAATCACTCACACAATACTAGAGAAGAAATATGGAGAGTAGTAGTAAATATTACAATGACGAGCTGATATATTACGTAAGGTGAAATGAGGGTTTAGATGTGACAGCTAGATAAACATTATAGATAATAAGAGTTTAATAGCTCACAACTAGAATGTCTCGCGAGAAATGTTTGCTACACTCTAGACGAATGAGCTTAAGTATTCTAATAGTAAAAATAAATGAGTATCGGGTGATTGTAGAAGTGATAACTTGAAATAGCATGGAGATAATATTATGGGGAGTAAATAGAATTATTTACAGAGATGGTATGGTAGTACATCTGGAGAGAATTAGATGAAGTACAGGCCAGATGTCCGTGGAAAAACTAAGAAATAATTATGTGTATATTATATACTAACTACATATAAGTTATAAGATGAGAGCTAGTAAGCTACAATAGAGTAGTAAATCACAACTGAGAGAGAAGAAGTAGAGATGTGAGATATGAAGTATTACTGGATTAGGTACTAGATCTCAATTCCTGGAAGATGTATTACAGTATATATATATACTACCTACAAATGAGAGGGCTAAAAGGAGAAAGAAGAAATAGTGCCGGAGAGGGGATGTCTGTAGAAAGAGTACTGCCAGAGATGAAGAATCACTTTGCATAGGCATGATAGGATAAAAGAATAAAATAAGTATAAAAAGATAATAAAATATAAAGTAAATATATAGTAATATATTAATATATTTATGGGATAGTGTACTATAATTGTATTAATTAATATATATACATATAATATAAGAGTTCACTATAGATATAGTAATTAATATCTAGTATCTTTTATATTATTCAGAAATTTTCAGCTAAATAAAATATATTTTTGCATCGCCAAATTACTCACTCATTCTGAAGCATTTATCGTTCATAATTTGTCACAAGAACTTAGACACAAACGGTTTCCTAAAATATGAAGTTAATAATAACGTCCTGATTTGAAACAATATGCATGAATGTAACTTTAAGCTGTAGTCACGGAATTAAAGTTTGACTCTACTTAATCAACTGGCACCGTCTCTGGGTTATCGAGGCAACCGTTCGTCTCACGAATCAGAGCTCCGAAGGGAGGTTCACCCCTTCCCTCTTACCGTGAGTATGGCAGCGGGCTGGCTTTGCTGTTTATTTAACTCCTTGCTGTTGTCCAGTAGTAAGATTGTCAATTTCTCTGTCGTGTTGGTTTTATCTTTATTTTTATTATTATTGTTGACGTATTTTCATTATTTCATGATTTGCGTAACGTGGTATCCAGCTGTATTTTTTATTTGTGTCTTTTTTAACAGTAAAATTATTCTCTCACTCGTATTGTTTCATCATTTTGTATTACGTAAGTCAGGCAAGACTAATATGTCTCGAGCCTAATAAGACTGAATTTTGTGCTCCACTCTCTGCGCTGCGCTATTTGTTAACTTTTTAAAGATAATTATTACTAACTATGTTACTATATGTGGTACTGATTTGTTATATGTATATATTCATTGATATATATTTTATCGTACTAAAGAACTTTTTTAAGAAGTAATAGAAAATAACAAGTTAACCTGGTTTGGACTGATGCAGTGTTCGCCTGATAATATTTCATTTAAATATCCCTCTGTTGGGATAATTAAAATTTAAATTAATTTCTAAATTTTACTGGACCACTTTTTTATTTATTAATCTATTTTACTTGAATCCATGCTAAAACAAACAACAAATATTTAATTGTTTCTTATCCAATTCCTTCTTTAATGATGGTTGCTTATGAAGAGGAATTGTTTCATTTATAGATGACAAATCAATGAGATGCATTGTTGGTATATTTCTATTTACATTAATGCAAGGACTTTTTTTTAATTTTTGAGTTGAACAACAAGAACTAAACGTTCTCAGAAAAGATTTTTTAATTTTTAATGATCATGAGGACATTTCTAATAGTGTGGAATAATACTAGACATTAATTTTCTTTAGCTATTGCAAATGCAGGAAAAGATCGCAATTATAAATATGAATTAAGATTATTTTTAGTCAAAAAGAGGTTCAATTAAACGTTTGCTAAATTGATATATATACTGATTGGAGAAATAATCAGCTAATAAGATCTTTCTTCATGTTTGTGGGATGTTATTTTTTGAGATTATTCTTCTAAGTTCTTCTGTATGAATGTTGAGAATTTTAAGCAATTTAAATACTTATGAAAGATAATTATTATACAATATTTCTCATCTCTATTTATATTTCTCTTCGACAAATAATGCCGACTTCGGAGCTTTTCGTAATGTATGCACTAGGCTTGCGTCGACAGAACTGGTTGTTAGTGATATGAGATAGCAACTAATTCTTAATATTTAATATGTATCGCTTAAAGAATATTTGATAAGTATATTACTCCAATAGACGATATTTCTCTTAATTCTATAAGTGAGTTACCGATCTGATATATGCATATTATCGAATGAGGAAATATATAAAAATATAATCCCACACACGAATTCTGAAAAGGAAATAAATATGGGAGAAGTACGGAGAGAATCTCTTAAGAGAGACTATTCATTCACTCTCTGTGTACAGCTGAGATATAGATAGAGTATAGAGAGAACATAAGTCAGTAAGTGCAATTGGTTGTGTCTATATTTAGAACCAGAGAGATATATCTATTTGGTATATTCATTCCTATTCATTGTCCTAGTGTTTGGCAGGTCCATTATTTTAGTGTTATATCTCTTTCGGTGTTTCGTTATGTTATTCGGTTAGTTTTGGTAAGTTGGTATCGACTTGAGGGTTAGTCACTCTATTTTGTTCTCTGTGTTATACGTATGTGCCTTTATATGCGGCATTATCTTGATCTCTTATATATAGAGTGTGGCCGTCTTAATTTGCCTAACAGGGGATGAATGACCGCTTCTTATCTATTGTGAATGGCCACCGCCCTATTTGCTCTTAATTCTGTATCTACTTCCAATCGCGCTGTAATGTTTGATTCCAGTATTACTTCGTGCCTTACGTTTGTTCTCTTTTACTTTACTCTTTCTTCCCAGGAAAGATGACACAAATTAAACATATAATAAGACATTAATCCATAAGATGAGACCTTTGGCTTTTACGCGTATCTCATTATCGCCACACTTACATCCTGGCAATCTTACGGAGTCGTTTAAGCTTACTACACACGACTTCATTTTTAAACCTCCTGTTTATCTACTTGAATGAAAGTTAATTATATTAGCTAAAATAATTTTCATACTTATATCTTATTATATATATTGTATATCTTAGTATATAATATTTATATATATTACTTGTATATATATTAATTTTCAATAAATGGTATATGATAATGTTACATTAAATATGATTGAACTTTTAAAATGATGGTTAAATAGCCTTCTCTAAGTTCATTTATAAATATATAATTATTATTATTTGTGCTCGATAGTCTTACGGTCGCGTTTATAAGCCATAAGTGTAGCGGTGATTAGTCTTCTAGACGCTACGGAGAAGCAAACGAGTTTTTTGTAACCTTTCCCATCTATTGACTGATTTTTTTCTCTACAGTGGTTAAAACTTATTAATGTTTTATACTAATTGATGCAGCTATATATTTTATGCCTTGCACACATCATATTGACTAACGTTATCTTATTATAGTTATGTTTTATACTATATTTGAATCGTAAATTATACTTACTAATATAATATTTAAGAGATTACTTAAGAAAAATTGTTTGAGAAAAATATGTCAATATATGAACACGAAAAAAATGGATAAATTTTAATAGATATTATGGGTAAATATAAAATTAATTTCCAAAAACTATAGATGATTAGTATGTTTTATTATATATTTTTTATGCCAAATAGTAAATGATTGCCATATGTTGTATGATAAATAAATACTTATATATAGTAATATATTATATATATAATATATATATATAGGGATGCCCGATATCTAAAAATATCGACAACATCTTCTCTTCAGGCGTTTTAAAATTAAATTTTCGCTTAGTTTACTCTTAACACTAAAAGAGAAGCACTGCTTATGTTCTCGTTGGCCAATGGTTTTCCACGCTAGTCCTGCTTATTACTCTCAATAAGGAGATATATACCACTCCTCAATCTTGTGCGGCATTCTAAAGCCAAATTGTTTAACTTTCTTCTCTTCCACATTCTCTCACATATCAATAATCATCTATATCACCCAGACTTTCACGAAAAAAGCTCTCCTGCTCTTTAATGTGTAAAAAATCATTAGTTGTTCTTCAGCTTGCCTGCACGAGCTCTGGATTGGTCTAAATTTCATAATAAAGGAAAATATTTTGATTTAAAATGATCCAGGATATTTTTTAAATCCATTATTATAGATCACCCTTCTAATAGAAAATCTAAACCTTCATACTAATGTGATATTTCTCTATCTTTGGTTGGTTTATCTATAACTCAGTTGCACGACTAGATTTTTTACTTGTATGTATGTAAAGCATCCATCTCTTTGAAAAAATAATAAATGTCTTTTTCAAGAAATAGTTCTTGGCAGATTCTATGCAATTTTTCCCTTCTAGTCTTCTATCACACTTGGTTGACTAATTCAAGTAAATTTTCTCATTTCTTCCGATTTTCCTCATACTCTCCTCAGAAGATATATCTATTTTCACTTTTTTCCTCTCTGAATTTCGTTAGATATTATATTTTCAACAACTCAGTTTGTCGCTGAAATAGA